>JAKSZT010053791.1:4005502-4091912 GCA_026826555.1 Tolypeutes matacus | reverse complement strand
AAAAAAAAAAAAAAAAAAAAAAAAAAAAAAAAAAAAAAAACAATGAAAATTGCTCTATACCTTATACAAAATTTAACTGAAAAAGGATCAGGGACATAAAAATATAAAACTTTTAGGAAAGAAAAGGTAGAAATATTTGGGATTATGAGACAGTTGAAGAGTTTTAGACTTGACACTAAAACATGATAAATATTGAAAAACTGGATCAAATCAAAATTTGAAATATTTCCTCTGTGAAAGCCAAGCTGAAGAGAATAAGAAAGCCAACTGAAGATGGCAAAAAACCACACACTTGACCTAAAACCAACCAACCAACCAACCAAACAAACAAACAAACAAAAATGAATAACACCACAAATGCTGGGAAAGGTACGGGGAAAGTGGATCATTCATTTATTTTTATTGTGAAATTGTACAGCCATTATAGAAAAAAGTTTGGAAGTTTCCTATTAAAATAAGCATGCAATTATCATATGACTCAGCATTTGCATTCTTGAGCATTTATCCCAAAGAAATGAAAATTTATGTTCACACTACAACATGATTCTTCACAGTGGTTTTATTTGTAATAGCCAAAACATGGAAATAGCCCACACATCCTTCAATGTGTGAATGGTTAAGCAAACAGTGTTGCATACATACCATAGAATACTACTCTGCAATAAAAAATAAATTGACACATGCCACAATTTGAATGAATGTCCAATGAATTATGCTGAGTGAAAAAAAAATTCCATAAATGTACATACTGTATGCTTCTATTTTAATAACATTTTTAAATGAGAAAATGTTAGAAATGGAAAAGAAATAGGATAGAGTGGAGTTAAGGGAGGTAGGGTAGTTATAAGAGGGCAGTAGGAGATATGATAGCTAAGTTCATGTGTCAACTTGGTCAGGTAATGGTGACCAGTTGGTTGGTCAAGCAAGCACTGTCCTAAATGAAAGATGTTTCATCCAATCAATTGGAGGCTTTAAAAGAAGCAGACGGAAAAAAAAAAAATTATCTCTCCTTCAGTCAGCTAGCTTCTCCTAGAGAATTCAATGAAAACCTTCATTGGAGTTTCCATCTTGCAGCCTGCTCTACAGATTCTAGACTCATGCATCCCTATGATCATATGAGACAATTTTATAAAATCGTATAATATATTCAGATATCTCTAGTTGGTTCTCTTTCTCTAGAGAACTGTGACTAATAGAGCTTGGTACCAGCAGAGGTTCTTTTTTATTTTTTTCCTGCTGCAAGTAGTACTTTATTAGAAACATTTGAGGAGAGTTTAGGTCTCTATTTAGTAACTGTTACCATTTCTGAGTTTTGCAAAACCATAAAACATGAATCCAGTGCACTTTGGTTAGGCTTTCTGGAAGGTGCCGTGCACCGCAGCTCCCATTAAAGAATGAGCAATAGCATGAAGCAAGTCAGCAGAGGTTCTTTTTTTTTTATTATGGGTAAAAATCAAAATTCTCACAATACATACAAACATTTGCAAAATTATATATAAATATATATGCATATATGTGTATTTGCTTACAAAAATGTTTTATATATATATATATATATATATACACATATATTTTAAGAGGTGCTTAGATTATCCAAAATATTACATGGAACCCACTGGGATTCCCATGTTGCCCACCTCCCACACCTCCCACCACATCCCACACAAACATCTCCCACAGTGTGGCCCACCAACCTCAATGAACTTACACATCCTGGAGCCTTGCCACCAACCATAGACCACAGTTCACACTGTAGACCACACTCTCTCCCACTCAGTTCTGAGTGGTGTGTGCTGATTTAAAATGGCCTACATCCATTGCCACAACAGTACTCAGGACAACCTCCAACTCCCAAAGAAGCCCCTGTATTTCAACTGCTCATCCCCTCCCTACCCAAAAACTGTCAAGTGGCCACTGGCTCCACCTCATTGTTATAATTTCTTGCATTGCAAGAATCACCATATGTGAGCAAGAGAATACCATCAAGTCCACTCTAGTCCATAGTTCTTCCCCCAATCCAGAGGCGACTGGGATGGTGATGTCCACTCCAACTCCAAGTGAGAGAGGGCTTATATCCCATGGATATGGTGGGTGGGATGATCCTGCCTGCAGATGCAGGCCCTCTCCATTCCCTGGGATGGCCATTTCCCATCATTGTCTCCTCACCGGGTGACTTGGATGAGTCCATTGAACTGTAGGGTAGGAGTTGTAGTTCCACCTAGATTTCATGCACACCTGGCACATAGGTAGGCGGGAGGCTCCAGTCTCTGGAAGTATACCTAAGAAACTCCAGCATCACATGTAGGTTTGAATAGAAGGGACTGGTGAACCATGTGCAGGGAGGACTTATTTGAGTCTAATTCTGTCACTCTCAAGAGCACAGATTCCAAAATAGAACCCACTGATAAGGCATCAGTCTCTGGGGCTATCCCCCCCTTATATAGGACCAGGGTGTCTCCGGAGCTCTCAGGAACCCCACTGAGTGGGGTGATAGGCACTTAGATGTTCTATGAGCTCCTACTGAGGTGTGCGTAAGAGTTACCTCTGGGATGACCTCCCGACTCTCTTTGAAGTCTCTTAGCCACTTGAACTCATTTGTCTTTACCGTTTCCCCCTTTTATTCAAGGTCTTTTTCCAGTTGTGTTGCCAGTTGGCACTTGGGAAAAGTTTTTCAAGATGAAAGAAATAAGGTCCTAGACAGTGAACTAAATTGTCCTAAGTCACACAGCCAGATATGACTGTAGCCAGGATTTGGATGTATGTCAATCTAAAGATATAAAAGGAATTCTTACTCTATTACAAGACAGTCTTTCTTTCTTAAGAAGACTAAGCCCTTTGTTGTAAACTACAGTGTTCTTCTATGACCCATAGTCCACTTCTTAAACTTACTTGGACCTAAACTGGTTTTCAGGGTTCAGTATCTTCTTGTTACTAAGACAAAATTAGTAAGTGTGGTAGATTGAGTTATGTACCCCTGGAAAAAGAAAACAAACAAACAAACGTTTTTTAGCTTAATCCATATTCCTGTGTTTGTTATCCCATTTAAAATAGGACCTTTTGAAAATGTTATTTTTAGTTAAAGTGTAGCCCAACTGAATGGGGGTGGGTCAAGGACTGCCCGCAGCCAGCACCAGAATGCTACTGACCCTGGGAGCAAGCAAACTTTCTAGCTTTCAAAATCAAGAAACCAAGAATATCCCACTGTTAGCATCAAGCCACTGTGTGGTATTTGAAATAACATCCTGGAAACTAAGCCAGTAGGAATCAAGAAGTATCTGCCATTTTGATCAAGTTTCCATAATCAAAAACTTATAGATGGCTTAAATTTTTCTTTGACCATAATCTCACTTATATGCCATGAATTATGAAAAGTCTCCCCTTAGCTAATCTAAGCTTTTATTTCTCTAATTTTGCATTCATATTCCAAAGTTTATGTTGTGTTCTCTTCGTTCTGGAAGACACCCAACATTTCCTCATATTAAACGATCCTCACATCTAAACAGCACTATTTAAACCTGAAACTTGCCTGTAAATACCTTTAATAGGATTCTGTTTACTTTGTTGCATGCCTCTGTGGTATGGCTACGTAGGTTATGACCTTGTATTCAGTCTCCTTCATTGTTTCATTTTGAAAAGCATAAACTTCCAGAAATTCCTGTATATCTTGGCTGGAGCACTAGCTACTAAAGACTAGGATAGTTAGGCAGAATTTAAGGGTATCTTTCTTTTTTTTTTTTTTTTTTTTTAAGATTTTATTTATTTATTCATTTATCCCCCCCTTGCTGCTTGTGCTCACTGGGTCAGCTAACCACGCCGTGCGGGCGGGCTTGCCTTCACCAGGAGGCCCCGGGAACAGAACCCGGGGCCTCCCATATGGTAAATGCGAGCCCTACTGATTGAGCCACAGCCGCTTCCCTAAGGTTATCTTTCATAAATGAAAGATTTAGTGGGCCCTTGCCCATTCTTCCTACAAATTATATCTTATCTCCTCATTGGAATATTGTAAGGAAAATTCTAATTTAAAATTTATGAAGTCCATTAAAATTCACTCACAAAATATATTATATATGTGACACTTGGCTAAAGTTAAAGATAAATGCAACTAGCAAAATTAATATAAAAACACAAATTTGAAGTCAATTTACTTAATATTTCACTTTCAAAACATTTCCATTTATTTGCATACTCCACTCTATCCACAATCTCCTAATAATCCATAGTCTTTGAACAAATAACTAATTTTTCAAGTTCTTTTAGGTATTTTACCCAAATAACAATATCAATAGGTAATTTAAATTCAAAGAAATTGTATCATTTTTCTAGTGCATCACAGTGAAAGAACCAAGAATAGAGAGTATGCTATGCTCACTTTATAAGGAAAGTTACCTTAACCTAATATGTCAATTTTGGACAGTTTCGCAAACTTATTGAAAATTTTGGGGGAGGCTCACAATTTCCATGCTCGATCATGTCAATAAAGTTTTTTCCTTTTTTGGGCTTGCAGTTTGCATATGAAAATTTCTGTATGAAATCCTCCACAAATATAGTTCTATAAGCACAAACAAAACTGAGATTGATTGCTTATTCTGTATCTAATATGGTCATGACAAGCGTTATGGATGATCACCAAAAGTTATAGTACTTATATGCTTTATAACTATATAAAATTGTTTTATGTAATCCATAAATGTTGTTTTCCTGAGGTTAGATCAGTTATTTTCTCTTAATATATTATCATAGATCAAATTGGGACAAATATGAAAAGCAAACAAACAAAAATAACTTACTTTTCATGACCAAAGTTAGCATTTTTTTTTAAATCAACATATCTCACCATATTATTAGTTAAGATTGCATTCATTATTTTGTCATTTAAATTGGCAGTTATAAATATTAATATACCTACAACTTTGCATACAGGCACATCTATTTTCTTGAAATAAATTCTTAGCAGTTATCTGATACAGGAAATGCTTGAGAATATCCCATATATTACTTTCCAGTACCTTAAGATGACTGCAAAAAAAAAAAAAATGTTTCCATGATTAATTATGTAAGCTGTAACAAGGAGGGTCCATTCATCTGTTTTGCAGTAGCAAAACAGATCATGTAAATAGGCAAAGTGGGCAACAGGGAATATGACACAAAGTCACAAAAGAATGAATATACCATGCAGACTAATGAAGTACATTTGAGGGTCTGTAGAATACCAGGTGTATCAGCCTGCCAAAGGGGTGCCAATGCATAGAACCAGAAATATGTTGGCTTTTATAAAGGATATCTATTTGAGGTAAAGGCTTATAGTCCCAGAGCCATGGAAAGTCCAACTCAAGATACCACAAAAGGTACTTTCTCACCAAAGTCAGCTGCCTCGTGTGGAAGCAAGATGGCAGGTGATCGCTGCCGGGTTTCAGCTTTCCCCTCTGGACTTCCTCTCTCTCCTGGAATAGGGCCCATTTCTTTTTGGGCCTTCTATATCAGTTTCAGCTGTTCTGTTCTCTTCCCAAGGTCAGCTGCAAACTATCAGGTGAATGGCTCATTTCTCCCTGGGGCCCCAGGATCAAAAATGACAGAGCTCTTGCTCTTCCTGTGTGTCTTCTTGAGTGAGTGTCCATTTTATATCAGACCCAGCAAGGGGGTGGGGATCAACCTGAGTCACACCCTCTGATATAGTCAAATCTAAAAGCCTAATCTTAACAGATAATCTAATCAAAGACATTTCAGCTAAATTTAATGCAATAAAGGGTATTACACCCAGAGGAATAGATTAGTTTACAAACATAATCTTTGCTTTTTCAGATTCATAAAATAATCTCAAACTGTTACACCAGGGATACCAGCTTCTACTGAAAATAGTCTGAAAGAAATGATGTGGCACTCATTTATGTCTACCTAATTAGTTCAAATGCCCCTTTAATTATATTGCGGACATAGCCTTACATTTTCATAGCAGGGCCAAATTCTTTACCCATACACACACACACATGCAACACACACATACCAGGAAATTTTAGGGAGCCTTCTTAACGTGGCTTGAACCACACAGGTTTATTATTACACATGACAAAAATTCAGAAAGAGTTAAGTCTTATTTGGTTAATTCAGAAGCTCATCAATGTCAGGGATCCAGATCAGCTTTTTTGCATTTCTTTTGGTATCCCCATATGTTTGCAAGATGAATGTCATGACACCATGTCAATTCCTTAACAAAACATGGTCCTACTAGCACAAAAAAGGGAAGAAATCACTGTTAAATATACATCTAAGAATGACAGCCAGTAGGTCCGAAGAAGCTCCATTTTACTTAGTTTTTCCCTCTAAATTTCTGCAGTGTTTTTCCTCATGTTTATATACCTC
The DNA here is from genome assembly GCA_026826555.1 of Tolypeutes matacus. Lineage (NCBI taxonomy): Eukaryota > Metazoa > Chordata > Mammalia > Cingulata > Chlamyphoridae > Tolypeutes > Tolypeutes matacus. Next base: position 4,085,555 of record JAKSZT010053791.1, on the reverse strand, counting down.
TACATTTCCTGGTAAGTGGCTTTTCCAAAAATTCTTTTATTCCCATTTCTATTAAGACACATTATTTATAAAATAAGCTAATTTGTCCCATTCTCTGAACCTCAAATCACCTAGAAGTACAAGAACAAATTTACTAATTATGTCAAATATATGGTCCAGGTAGAAAGTTCACAGGTAAACTCTGTTGCAGTCTATAAACAGATGAAGATGCAGCCAAGGTATCCTCACAAAAAGGACATGGTGAAGCTAACTTCAGAACCTTATTAAAGTTTCTAACCATACCAGAATACCCAGAAATCTAAAAACAAACAAATATGCTCCAAAAAAATCTCCCACATGCTCAGAAGATATTTGCATAAAGTACCAGTGGAATTCTAGGGATGAGCAAATCTGTAAAAATATGTAGAAACTGCTTCAGATAGAAAGATATGATATGACTGTCACTTTTACCAAAATCACCATTTTGTGGTAATCTAAGATTTACCAATAGTACTAACAGCTGTCATAGTGCTACATCAGTGCTTCTCAAATTATGAGCCATCCCTCACTGAGACAACTATTTTATTTTTATATTTAAAATTAAATACATAACCTAACAATATAATTTTCTTAATTTATAAAAGAAGAAGTTGAGTTCAAAAGAAAGTCATAGATTTTGCACAAGGTCATGTACGGGCTGAAGACTGGGTTCAAATCCAAGGACTCCTTACATTAATTATAGTAGACTACATAGCATTTTTCATAACAGTGAAATAAATGATATTGAGACGCCCTCACAGTTTTTCTCATTAGGATGGCTGGTGGTTTTACATGTATACCTTATGAGTCACTTCAAAAAGAAAGCCAACTTTGCAATTTTTCTTCATTAAACATTAGAAAGTATAGCTATGTAAAAATCACATTGTCCTTGCATTGTCAGGTACCTAGATGGGAAATCTGATAATAAGATAAATGAAAGTTCTTGTCAGAAAATTCTATATTGTGAGCTAGTGAATGTTATGTAGGGCTATGGCATATTGTGTTTATCACTTCTATGGGAACTAAAAAGGTATAAAAAGTTCAACAGAATAATTATTAATCAAAAGATATTGATAATATATTTCAATGAAACTTTTTGAAAACATAATATTTTTCCAGTTGTTATATTATCAGTATTTTTCCTTAACCTAAAATTATGCTAAAGGAATTTCAAGATTGACATATGACATAGATCAAATGACATGTACTGACAAAATGACAAGGAGGTACACATATCATAACCCCAAATTATTCAGATTTTTAAAAATAATATTCATACTTAATGTTAGGAGAATGCTAATTCTCAGAGCTAAATGTCACTAAGGATGGGATTAAAAATTAAAATCCAGGGTAAGGAAGAGAGAGAGAAATAGCAACAATTCAGAGAAATTCAAAATGAACGCTCTTAATGAAAAGGGTACTTACTTTGGAGTGGGAATCATAATCACAATGAATTGTGCCCTTCATTAAGAAGAAAGACCTAACACTGTGTACCACTCTAACATCTTCCTGCCTCCATGATATTTTTTCAGAAAAGTAAAACAAAAGATTAATTTTTTCATCAGTATAAAAAGCTCCCAATCTACAAGGTAATTTATAAATAAAAAAGAATTCAAATGAGAGAAATTTGGTTTGTGTGTTATATTGTTAACTAAGAAAGTACAAAAAAATATATATGTTGATGTTAGAGAAAGAGATATATATTTTTGAAAAAATTATGAGTCTTCTTCCTCCTTAAAAAAAAAAAAAAAACAACCTCTAAGGATCATTTTCTAGGGTTAATATATCATATGATATTTTAGCCTGTGTAGTAAATTGACATAGTGTTTTATAAAATTTATTAGAAAAAGATATACAGGCCACTGTGAAAACAGACTCTTGAATAAAAAATATAGCTCTTTACAATGGGTAAAGTTGCAGGAAAACTAGTAGAGAGACTCCATATTGAAAAATGGAGATCAATTTTTTTAAAATATTAAGTGCTACTTAGTGTCATATCAAGCACCATGGGATCAAGAGAGGAGAGTATACACAAAGTTTCATTGCATGTGCCTTGATCTCAAGAAAAGACATAAACCTATAGAAAGCCGAAGAATTAAATATAACATCTAATTAAATTTAAAATAAATGGTTTAGTTAATAATTGCTATAGAATGAATGTTTCTCAAGACTGAGCCACAGAATCTTAGTAGCTCGGCAAGACATGGAAAATGTTTTGTTATCAAACACAACTTTGAAATTTGTCATCTTATACCTCACTCTTAAAGATCATAATTCACATTAACGTGCTCCATTTCCCAATCTCAAAACATACATATTGACCGAGTTTATTTAATTATAACAGAATATTTTCCAAATCTATTTGATGGTGGAACACCTAACAACTATAAATATTTTGCATAAATGCTTTTCCTCCCTGCACATATGCTGCTATGTGAGTTGAAAAGAAGAAAGGAAATCCTTAAGATTAATTTTGTTCAGATGTCATTGTGGAGATGGAACATCACTGAGTCTTGAATTTTGTTTGCAGTGTGATTGGTAGGTCCATATAGCAACTTGGGCAGGTGATGGTATCCAGTTGTTTGGTTAAGCAAGCACTGGCTTGATTGTTACTGTGAGGATATTTCATGGGCTTAAATCATCAGTACATTGATTGCATCTATGGCTGATTAAATCTACCACCAATTGAGGAGATTGCCTTCAACATTGAGAGATGTCTCAATCCAACCATTGAAGGCCTTAAAAGGAGAAGTGATCACAACAATTCTACAGTAGAGTACCAGTAAGCCCACTCTAGTCCATAGTTCATTCCCCAATCCTGAGGATTCTGGGATGGCGATGTCCATTCCACCTTTAATTGAGAGGGAGCTTCGATCCCATACAGCTGATGGATGGGACTTTCTTGCTTGCAGTTATAGGCACTCTTGTTTCCTTTGTATGGTGGTTGTCAATCCTCACCTCCTTGTTAGTTGTTCTGGGTGAGTCCAATGAACTGGACAGTAGGTCTTGCAACTCCACTGAGGCTCAGAGCCCAGCTGGCACATGGACAGCCCAAAGATTCAAGTCTCTTGGACATACACCTACCAATTCCAGCACCAACTATAGGTTCAAATAGAAGGAACAGATGAGCCATGTGTAGGGAAGCCATAACTGAGTCCAACTCTGTCACTCTTAGGAGCACAAACTCCAAACTAGCGTCCATTGACAAGGCATCAAACTCTTGAGCTATCTGCCCTGACTATAGTGTCTGGGTGTCTCCAGAGCCCTCAAGAGCCCCACTGTTTTAGGTGGTATTCACTTTGGCAGTCTATGAGATCCTGCTGAGATGTGCATAAACATTACCTCTGGGATGACCTCCCGACTCACTTTGAAGTCTCTTAGCCATATAAACTCATTTGTCTTTACTTTTCCCCCCTTTTATTCAGGTCTCTTTCCAGTTGCATTGCTAGTTGGTGCTTGGTAGTAATCCCACAGTGCCAGGAAGGCTCATCCCCAGGAGTCATGTCCCATGCCGGGGGTAAGGTAATGCAATTCTAGCAATGGAAGAAATTACAGCATTGTTTGGAGGCAGTGGTCACTGGAGGCTCTGGGGGCAGGGGGAGGGAAAGACAGGTGTAATGCGGGGGCTTTTTAGGGACTTAGGAATCATCCTGAATGTCATTGCAATGACAGATATATGCCATTATATATCTTCCCATAGCCTGTGGAATTGTGTAGGAAAGAGTGTAAACTACAATGTGAACTAGGGTCCAGGATGCATTTATCAATTATAATGAATGTGTCATACTAATGAAGGATATTGTTTATGTGGGAGGGTGTGGGAAGTGTGGGGAGTGGGGCATATGGGAATTCCTATATTTTTAGTGTAATATAAGTACCTTTTTAAAAAATTTAAAAATGCATTAAAGAAAAAAGAAAAAAAAAAGAAGACATAATTATTTCAGCAATCAGAATAGAGAATTTCCATCTCTACTTCAGCCATCCAGTTTCTCATAGGGAAACTTCATTGGAATTCACAACTTGCAGCCTGCACTATGGAATTTGGACTTTCACATCCCCACAATCATGTGAGTCAATTTTTATAAAAATCTCATATTTTCAGATATCTCCTGTCAGTTGATTCTATTTCCATAGAGAATGCTGATTAAAATACAGAAAGTAGAGAAAAAATATAGGACATAATGGGCAAGCCTAACATTTTAATCTGGGGTTTCACAGGGACTTCAAAACTCATCTCACTGATGAAATCATTCTTTAATATTCTCACTCTGTCTTTGATTATGTCTACTAATTGGGAAAATAACTATTTTGTTTTGGAAAGCAACATCAAAATATTGATCATATAAATCTGGAATCATGAAGAGCTATCTAATTCATTGTCACTTTGACAGAACTTCAATCATTCTCCTTGGCCATCATACTCTCACAAGTCTCCAGTTTTATAACTTAAATCTACCCTTATTTTCTCACAAGTTTCAACATCATATTTTTCTGGACTTCCATCTATCTTCACTGTTAAAATAACTCTCTGTATTTTATCACCTGATGAGTACAATGGAGTAAACTTCTATGGAGAAATCCAAAATCTAATTTTCCAAAAGAAACCTAATTCCTCTGAATGAGAGAATTCCATATAGGCCAAATCATAGTTCTCTCTGACCTTCACCTATTGGTAGTTTTACATGAAATATAGGGTGAATTTAGTAAGAAAGTAACTGGAAAGCTCAGGACAGCTCCAAAAGTAGGGCAGAGAGGAGGAAACAGGTTCAAACCTTGAAAAGAGAACAATGTAAAGGTCATCAATATCTTAGATTATGAGCAAAATCAAAGGTATTTGTTAGAAAGCCACACTTATCCATCTAAGATTTCTTTTTACTTTTTAGATTCTTGCGATGTGTTCATTAAATGATCTAATGAATGATTTCTCCAAAAATTTCTTTTACATGTTATTTTTTATTTTTAAAGAAGATTTAGATTACATAAATGTTACATCAAAAATATAGATTTCCATCTATCCTACCCCCCTCCCTTCCCACACTTTCCCATATTAACATCTTTCATTAGTGTGGTATATTTGTTACAATTGATGAATACATATTGAAGCCATTGCTACTAACCATGTACTATAGTTTGTATTATAGATTACACTTTATCTTGCACAATTTTATAGGTTTTGACAAAACGTATAATGGCCTGTATCCATCATTGCAATGTCATAAAGGACAATTCCAATTTCCAAAAAATGCCCATGTTATACCTATTCTTCCCTCTCCCTCCCCTCAGAACCTCTGGTGGCCATTGCCTTTATATCAATGATACAATTTCTTCATTGTTCTAATAATATTGTCTACTTTAGTCTATAGTTGCATTCCCCCATTATGTTTGTTCATTACTCAGTCTGGAGAATTTGGGAATGGTGATGCTCACTCTGTTTCTGATTGAGAGGGGGCTTAGACATGAAGATAGAACTGTCTTGCTTGCAGTTGTAGATACTATATGTTTTTTAGGATGGGTGTTCTTCATCATCATCCTTTTGTTAGTTGTCCCAAGTGAGTCCAATGATTTGAAGGGTAGGTGTTGGTTGCAACTCTTCTGAGATTCAGGGCTCAACTGGCATATGAGCAGACTGAAGATTTAAGTCTCTGGGACATACATGTAACAAGTATAACACTAATTATAGGTTCAAATAAAAAGGGCAGAAGAGCCAAGTTTAGGGAAATTATTAATGAGTTTGACTCTGTTATATTAGGAAGGAAGCATATATTCCAAAGTAAGGACCACTGACAGGGTCTGGAATTCCTGAGATTGTCTGCCCTGCCTATAATGTTTAAATGTCTCTAGAGGTCTCAGGAGCCCCACTGTTTGAGGCACTGTTTACTGTGGCAGTCAATGAGATCCTGCTGACACATGCAGAAGCGTAACCTCTGGAATGAACTCCCAACTCACTTTGAAATCTCTTAGCCATAAAAACTCATTTGTATTTAATATTTCTCCCTTTTGGTTAAGGTCTGTTTCCAGATGCATCATGAGTCAGTGCTTGGTGTAATCCCTTGGTGCCAGGAAACTCATCCCTGGGAGTCATGTCCCATACCTAGGGAAACGTAGTATGTTTATATGTTGAGTTTGGCTTAGAGAGAGGTCACATTTGAGCAACAAGAAGGCTTTGGGGAGGTAACTCTTAGGCAATATATAATTCTAGGCTAAGTTTTAATTTCACAAGAAAGGGTTCATAAGTACAATCATCAATATCAAGGGCCTGGCACAATGGTCTGTCCTCCTACACTAGGCACTACCCATGTAGTTGGAGGTTCTTGCTGCTCTATTAGAGAATGTAGCAGGACTTCCCAGGATGGGAATTCAATATTATTTGTTATTGTGTGGGTCTCCACAATATCCCATGACCTCTTGAATATATTCATATGCCATAGAGGCATGCCCCAGGTTCACCCCTCTCCATACTCACCCCTATCACTGACACCCAGCATCAATGATCCTCCCCAGTGATATTCAATGAGCCTTTAACAATTATTAACATTTCTTAACATAATTCAAAGATCATCTCGATAATCAGCCACCATAGGCATATGAACAAGAAAGTTATAGTTGAAGTAACCACAAAACAGCACATTCTATTTCCTTTGGGGATAAGTATGAATATCCAATTGTTGAGAGCTGAATAATATGACAGAATCATTACCTTGTATGACTCTTTTTAGTCATCAATCAATTTAGAGAGGATAAATTTAACTGGAGTGCATAAAAAATATGTTTTTGAATTATCATGTTAACCAAGGGCATGATAAAAAATTATCCACTTAGTGTGCAAATATAGATTTCATGGATGTTTTGGGAGACTTTATACTGAAAAAAGAAAGACAATTTTCATACTATGTCTAGGATTTTACCTTGCTGTTTAGATGAAATGAAGTGATGACAATATCCATATCCACCATGATCCATGATTGCTACAATGTGGGAGCTTTATTGGATAGTAGATAACCTTCTGAGGTCCAAATCAGGTTTTCAGTCCAAGTTCATACTTCAATAATTTGTCATATTATGTGTCTTTACTGATTTGAAGTTACCCAAAGTCCCAAATAATAAAGAGCTATTTCTTAAACCTAGCACCAAATTATTTCGATTCCAGGCTACTGAAGAAAGAATTAGAGAAATTGAGCACAGGCATTTTTAACCAAGATATATGCACTAGGTCTAAACAAAATAAGAAAATAACTTAAGCTAAGTGTCAGGAAGCTTACTTCTTTTCGCCTCTGATTTGGATTTCAAGGTCCAGGTAGATGCGCATCCCTTCAGTTGCTGAGAGTTTCTTCCCCCTTCATAATGACTTGATATTTCACTCAGTTACCAGGTTATAGTATATTTGTTTACCCTTCTGAATTCAATTATTCTGGAACAATCAGTACTATCTAGGAATACTTCAAGTCCTTTCACTTTTTTTGTTGGGGTTAGGGATATCATCTTTCATTTACAGACTATATAATTGATGACAACTTCAGGCAAAAAGATAAACCCAATCTGTCCACTGTTGCTCATAAGAACAGTTCTCTAGTGTCTATACTTCATTATTAAGTTAAACTATTGTTATTTGTGGCTACCTTGGAAATTACATGAACAAACTTACTTATTTGTTTTTTGCACTTCCTTGAAAGAGCTGTTTTGAAGCTTACTGGTGTCCATGTGATGTATTGCTAACATCTCCTGAGGTTCTAACCTTTAATAACTGTCAAAGTTTCAAACTCAGTCTCCTCTATCAAAGATAGTAAGTAATGCATGTACACACAAATAAATTCTCCTTATATTTTTGCCTGAAATATTCAAAAATGGTTCACTCATCTCTCCCCACTTCATTTACTGCACCTGCTCATGTGAAGCTTCCAAATTTAAAATAATTATAATTCATTTTAAGAACCCTGTGAATGCTCCAATATCTTCTGCATCACTTCAAGAAAATTCTTGAGAAGGTTACACAGAAGACTGATCAAGTCCGCATATATTTTCTGCAACTTTTGTGATAAAAAGACCACATATGATTAATGACTTATCCATTTCATTTTCTGGCATGTTAGAGCAGTAGATGTCTTGGTTCTAAGATTATATAAGAGCTCAGGTAAGTTTGAGATACTGGCTATATCAGGTCGATATCAGGTTGGTTGCATTTCAAGCTAACAGCTGTCAGCAGTTCTAGACCTGCTGTGGATTTTTTTTCCTTTAGGTGTCATGCTTCCTTATTTCTTTTCTCCTAAATCTATTCTCATTATCTATCCTGTATTAGATTTAATCTTATATTTGACTGGCTCTACCAGCACATAATTCCTACCATGTGGTCCACTGAACAAATTGAGTTTCTTACAATGAGGTATGCAGTTTATTGCTGAAAATAATACATAAATAAGTAGGTGGTGATAATGAAACTGGAATTTTTATTTTGAAGTTTGTGCAAGATGACACATACACAGAGATCCAAAATTTGAGGCAAAGTCAACAAAATATATCTCTTTTTCTTAAACATTGCTGATCTTCTCTATGCATTATCTGTATGAAGTGTGATTGAAGAAAATAAAAGCACAGGGAAAATGAGATTTCCTGGAAATATGGTGGAGTGGGGAGCTCTAGGACTCAGTCCTTCCACCAAAACAACTATTAAACAAGGCAGGAATGGTCTAAAATGACTATTTTGAAACTCCAAAGGCCAGAACAATACTGTACAGCATCCAGAGAAAGTGGGAGGAAGAGGATGATAAATTATGCCACTTTCATGGCAAGCTGCTATGGGGTCCAGTCCTAGCTAGTGGCTGCTGACAGAATAGGAGCATAAAAATGTTTTCTCAATAACTCATGTTACAGTTAATTACAAGAAGGGGTGGGCATTGCTGATCACTGCTTTTGATTAGTGAATTTGGGTGGCTGGGTCCCTGCTCTGAGAGCAATTGTTTCAACCTGACCTGGATAAAGGAAGTGGAAGCCATTTTTCAACTCTCTCTGGACAGAAGCAGAGGCTATGGAGGTTTAAAGGTACAGTGCTTCCTGGGAGCCGAGAGGAAAATTTGACTGAAGGGCTGCAATTGCTAGGCAGGCCAGGAAAGCTCAGCACTAGGGAGTTGTCAGAGATGTTTTTGGTGCCCTTCCTAACCCCCACCACATAGAGCACTTTGGCCAGTCTGCAACCCCCTTTTGGGTCCCTGCCCAGTTTTGGCTGGGATAGACTGAATTGGGAAAGTCCTCACCAGGGTGACATTTCTCCCAGAATATGCTCTATAGGCAAAAACAGCATGAGACAGTAAAAGGAGTAGGAAACAGGGGACAACCAAATGCTAGTACACTTGAGACCTCCAAAACAACTAAAAAGCAAAATCCCAGGACAAGACAGAGGCCCAAGAAACCAGGAATACCCTGCACAGTGCATTTGCCTTTGGCAGACCTTCCTGATAGGAGGGCTGGAGCCCAAGAAAATCTGTCTTATAACCAGCTGGTTACAATACCAGAACACAGACATCCAGGTAGTAAATTCCAGGCTTAGCACTTTAAAATATTAAAATGTAAAGTGTGCAACAAAAGAGTACAAGACAAAGAAACAGGAAATGATGGCCTATCCAAAGGAAGAGTATGAAAATCTAGAAAACACTAATGAAGAAGACAAGAAAGTGGACCTACTGAAAAAAGCCTTTAAAAAATTTATCTTAAAAATGCTTAAGGAGACAAAGGAAAATACAGAGAAAGAACTTCAGGATAAGAGGAAAACAATGAATGAACAATATGAGAGTCTAAGTAAAGAGATAGAAATTTTTAAAGGGGACCAAACAGGACTACTGAAGTTGAAGAACACAATAACTGAAATGAAAAATGCCCAGACAGTTTTAAGAGCAGACTGGAATTGGGAGAAGAAAGAATCAGTGAACTTGAAGAGAAGATGCTTGAAATGAGTCAAGCTAAGGAGCAGAAAGAAAAAAGAAATATTAAAAGCAAAAGCAGCCTAAGACATTTTTGGGACACCATCAAGTACACCAGTACACATGTTATGGGAATTCCAGAAGAAGAAGAAAGAAAGAGGCAAAAGGAATTGCAAAGAAATATTAACAGAGAACTTCCCAAACTTAGCAAACAATGTGAATATGCACATCCAAGAAGCTCTGCAAACACCAAATAGAATAAACATAAAGAAAAATATACTCCATAACAGAGTGATTACACTATCAAATACAAAAGACAAGGAGCAAGTTCTGAAAGCTGCAAGAGTAAAGCAACATGTTACAAGCAAGGGAATGCCAATAAGATTGAATGTTGATTTCTCATCATAAACTATGGAGGCAAGAAGGTAGTGGATTGAAATACTTAAACTGGTGAAGGAAAAAAACTGCCAGCCAAGAATTTTATTACTGGTGTGACTCTCTTTCAAAAGTCATGGTAAGGGAAGCGGCTGTGGCTCAATCAGTAGGGCTCCCGTTTACCATATGGGAGGCCCCGGGTTCAGTTCCCGGGGCCTCCTGGTGAAGGCAAGCCCGCCCGCATGGCGTGGTTAGCTGACCCAGCGAGCACAAGCAGCAAGGGGGGGAATAAATGAATAAATAAATAAAATCTTTAAAAAAAAAAAAAAAAAGTCATGGTAAAATTAAGACAATCTCAGATAAACAACAGGTGAGGAGTACAACACAACTACACCTGCCCTACAAGCAATGCTAAAGGAGTTCTTCAGGATGAAATGAAAAGACATTAGAGGTTCAAAGCAGCATAAATAAATTAAGACCTGCAGTAAGGTAACCATTTGGATAATTATAAATGCCAGAATTATTATATTTTATTCCTTGGTATGTAGCTTCACTTATGTCTCTCGGGCACTAAAATGTAAATGCATTAAAAAAATGATGAATCTAGGTTTTGGACATATAATGTAACAAGTACAAAAAATGATGGGGGATATGGGGTATAGGAAAAGTATTTGTGTATGCTATCAAATTAAGTTAGTATCAAAAAAATATGATTGTTGTATATTTAGGATGTTAAATTTTAACCCTATGGTAATGACAAGGAAAACAGATGAAAAATATATTCTGATAGAAATGAGATGGCATTCAATATGGTACAAGCAAATAAATATAAAAGTAGGTTTTAATAGAAGTGAGAGACAAAAACTGTATCAGACTTACAAAGGCTAAATAGCAAAATGACAGAAGAAAGTCCTGTATTATCAGTACTGACTTTAAATGTAAATGAATTAAACTCTCCAGTCAAAAGGCAGAGATTGACAGAATGGATAAAAAAGCACGACCCAACTATTTGCCGTCGGCAAAAGAATCACCCTTAAGTTAATGGGTAGAACAGCTAGACAGAAGTTCAATAAGGAAATACAGGACATGAATGATAATCTAAACCAACTAGACCTAACACATATATATAGAACACTGCACCCAACGAAAACAGAATACATATTTTTCTCAAGTGCATATGGATCATTATCCTGGATAGAAAATATGTTGGTCACAAAATAAATCTCAATAAATTCAAAAATATTGAAATCAGAAAATGTATATTCTCTGACCACAATGGAATGAAGCTAGAAATCAGTACCAATGAGAAAGGGAAAATTCACAAATATGTTGAAATTAAACAACATTCTTTTAAACTACCAATGGCATAAAGAGGATATCACAAGAGAAAGTATTAAATATCTCGAGGCAAATACAAATTAAAATACTACACACCAAAATTATCGGGATGTAGTGAAGGCAGTGCTGACAGGGAGATTTATAGCTCTAAATGCTTACATTAAAATAAAAAAGACTTCAAGTCAGGGACCTAATCTCAAAACTGGAAGAATAAGAAAAAGAAGAGCAAATTAAGCTAAAAATGAGCAGAAGAAAGGGTATAAGAAAGATTAACATGGTCATAAATGAAATAGAAAGCAACAAACAAACAAACAAACAAAAAACAATAAAGAGAATCAACAAAACCAAAAGTTGTTTCTTTGAAAAGATCAATAAAATTGACAAACCTTTAGCATTATTGACTGAGAAAAAAAGAGAGAGAGGCTACAAATAATGAAAATCAGAAATAAGAAGGGAAACATTACTACCAGCCCCACTGGAAAAATAAAGGTCTATAAGTGGATACTATGAACAAGTGTATGCCAATAACTTAGGTAACCTCAATGAAATGGACAAATTCTTAGAAACACACAAACCACCTCAATTGACTCAAGAAGAAATAGAGATCTCAACAAAGCAATTACTAGTAGAGATGGACTGAGTAACCAAAAACTTCCCAACAAAGAAAGGCCAGGACCTAGATTGTTTCACAGGAGGAGTCTATCACACATTCTAAGACTTAACTACAATTCTGCTCAAAATATTCCAAAAGATTGAAGAGGAGGGAACAGTATTTAACTCATTCTACAAGGCCAGCACCACCCTCATACGAAAGCTGGATAAAGACACCACAAGAAACAAAACTACAGACCAATGTCTCTTATGAATATAGATGCAAAAATCCTCAACAAAATACTAGCAAACCAAACCCAGCAATATTAAAAGAATTATACATCCCTGGTATGCAAGGTTGGTTTAACATAAGAAAAGCAATTAGTGTAAAACACCACATTAACAGAATGAAGGAAAATTGATGCAGAAAAGGGCACTAGACAAAATATAGCACCCTTTCTTGATTAAAAAACAAAACGAAACATTTAGAACACTAGGAATAGAAGGAAATCATCAACATGATAAAAGGCATATATGAAAAGCCCACACCTAACACTCTACTTGATGATGAGATACAGAAAGAATTCACTCTAAGATCAGGTACAAGACAAGGATGCCCACTGTCACAACTCATTGAACACTGTATTAGAACTTATTGCCGAAGAACTTAGGTAAGACAAAGAAATAAAAGGTATCCAAATTGGAAAGAAAGAAACAAAACAGCTCTTGTTTTCAGATTATATGATCCTATATAAAAAATCCTGAAAATTCCACAAGAAAGCTCCTAGAGCTAATAAATTAATTCATCAAAGTGGTGAAGTACAGTATCAGTAGTGTTTCTATACACAAGCATTGATTAACAGGAAGAAGAAATCAAGAAAAAATTTCTATTCACAAAAGCAACTAAAAGAATCAAATATCTAGGAATAAATCTAACAAAGTTTTCTGTACACAGAAAACTACAAAACATTGCTAAACGCAATTAAAGAAGACCAATGTATTAGTCAGCCAAAGGAGCACTAATGCAATATACCAGAGATTGGTTGGTCTTTATAAAGGGTGTTTATTTTGGGTAGAAGTCCACAGTTACCAGCCCATAAAGCGTAAGTTTCTTCTCTCACCAAAGTCCATTGCCATGTGTTGGAGCAAGACAGCTGCCGATGTTTGCCAGGGTTCAGGCTTCTTGGGTTCCTCTCTTCCAAGGGCTGCATTTCTCTCTGGGCTTAGCTCCTCTGTGTCCTCCACAAGGCCAGCTGTAGACTATCAGGCGAATGGCTTGCTTCTCTTCTCCTAGGGCCTTCTCTCCAACATCAAAACTCCAACATCAAAACTGCTTCTCAAAAACTGCTCCCTCTGTCCTTTGCCTTGCCTTTTATATTCGATTGCCCCACCCACCAAGGGGTGGGGCTCAATGCCCTACTGATGTGGCCCAGTCAACACCCTAATCATAACTTAATCATGCCTAGATTAACAGATCAGTTTACAAGCATGATCCAATTATAGTTTTGGTATTCATAATTACATCAAATTGCCCAATGGCTACAACCAAAATAAATGGAAGTATATTCCATATTCATGAATTAGAAGACTAAATATCATTAAGGGTCAATTTTAGTCAAAGTAATTTATAGGTTCAATGCAATCCCAATAAAAATTCCAACAACCTTCTTTGCAGAAATGGAAAAGCTAATCATCAAATTTATATGGAAGGGTAAGGGGCTCTGAGTAGCTAAAGCCATCTTGAAAAAGAAGAATGAAATTGAAGGACTCACACTTCCTGACCTTAAAGCTGTTACAAAGCCACAGCAATCAAAACAACATAGGAAAACTGATGTGGCTCAAGAGATTGGGCTCCCGTCTACCATATAGGAGGTCCAGGGTTCGATTCCTGGGGCCTCCTGGTGAAAGGTGAGCTGGCACACATGGAGTGCTGTCCTGCATGGAGAGCTGGTGCAGCCAGATGATGCAACAAAAATAGACACAGAAGAGAGACAATAAGAGACACAGCAGACCAGGGAGCTGAGGTGGCACAAGAGATTGAGTGCCTCTCTCCCACTCTGGAAGGTCCCAGGATCGCTTCCTGGTGCTGCCTAAAGAGAAGGTAAGCAGACACAGAAGAACACAAAGAGAGCAGACAGATAGCCCAAAACAATGGGTGGGGGGGAGAGAAATAAATAAATAAATCTTAAAAAGAAAACAGCACAGTACTAGCACAAGGACAGATACATAGACCAATGGAATCGAATTGGGAGTGCAGAAATCAATCCTCACATATATGGTCAACTGATTTTTCACAAGGAGGCAAAGATTATTCATTTGGGAAAGAAGACTATGAAATGGTGCTGGGAAAACTGGAGCACCATTTGCAAAAAAAAAAAAAATGAGGACTCATAACACTCCATATATAAAAATCAATGCAAAATGGATCAAGACTTAAATATATGAACTAGAACTATCAAACTCCTAGAAGAAAAAAGTAAGGAAGCATCTTCAGGACCTTGCTTTAGGCAATGATTTCTTAGACCTTATGCCCAAAGTACAAGCAATAAAATAAAAAAATGGATAATTAGGACCTCACCAAAATAAAAATTAAAAAAAAAAAAAAAAACTTTTGTTTCTCAATGGACTTAATCATGAAAGTAAAAAGACAATCTAAACAATGGAAGGAAAAATTTGGAAACCACATATCCAATAAAAGATTAATATCCGTTATTTGTAAAGAAATCCTTCAACTTAACAAGACCAACAACCCAGTTTAAAAAATGGGCAGAGCACTTGAACAGCCATCTTTCTAAAGAAGATATACAAATGGTCAGAAAGCACATGAAAATGTATTTAATATAATTAGCTACCAGGAAAATACAAATCAAAACCACAATTTGACATCCATTAGAATGACTACAATCAAAAAGAATGGAAAATAAGTTTTGGAGAGGATGTAGAGAAACAGGAACATTCATTCATTGCCAGTGGCAATGTAAAATGGTGCAGTCACTGTGGAAGACAGTTTGGCAGTTCCTCAGAAAGCTAAGTATAGAACTACCATATGGCCCAGCAATCCTGCTACTATACATATACCCAAAAGAATTGAAAGCAGGGGCTTGAACAGATGTTTTCATACTGATTTTCCTAGTGGCATTATTCACAGTTTCCAAGACATGGAATTAACCCAAATGTCCATCAACAGATACATGGATAAATAAATGTGATATATGCATACAATGGAATATTATTCATCTGTACAATGGAATGAAGTTCTGATACATGTGACAACATGGATATACCTTGAAGACATCATGTTGAGTGAAAGAAACCAGACACAAAAAGACAAATATTGTATGACCTCATTAATTTGAAACAATTAGAATAAGCAAACTCGCAGTGTCAGAATCTAGTATATAGGTTACCAGGGGACAGAGTAGGGACAGGGAATGGGAATTTAAATGTTAAAATATACAGTGTTCTGATCTGGAATAATGGAAATGTTTTGGTGATGGATGGCTTTGATAGCAGCACAACATTATTGATGCAATTAACAGCACTGAAATATATATATATGAATGTGATTTTTTTAAAGAGTGAGGTATTACACCAAATGTAAGATATAGACTATAGTTAGTAGTAAGATTTTGATAATATTCTTTCATGATTTGTGTGGCAGTTTGAGAATTTTATGAATTTCAAACAGAGTGATAATGTTTGTAAAATGGTCTGTTCCTCTGGGCATTAAACCCTTTGATTAGATTAGATTCAGCAGAGATGCCTTTGATTAAATTATGTTAAGATTAGGACTTTGATTTTACCATGTCATTAGGACATGCAGGGTTAAGTCCCCACCCCCTTGGTGGGCTAATAAAATAGACTCTTACACAGAGGTAAGACACACAGAAAAAGACACGGCAGAAGAGAGAGCTTGGTTTTGACGCTGAAGCCCTAGAGAGAGAGGAACCATTCACCTGATAGTGCACAGTTGACCTTATGATGAGAGTAGAGCAGCTAAGCTCTGTGCCAGGCTATAGCTGATATCGAAGAAGCTGGACACGGAGCCTTAAGAGGGAAGAGGAACACTAAACCCTCACAGACATTGCCTACCAACTTGCATCAACACATGGCAACAGACTTTGGGTGAGAAAACACCCTCTTATGGTACCTTGAGTTGGACTCTTTAGGGCCTTGTAACTGCAAGCTTTTATCCCAAATAAATACCCTTTATAAAAACCAACAGACTTATGGTATCTTGCATCAGCACCCCTTTAGCTGATTAATATAATTTGCAACAAATTTCTCACAACAATGCAAGGTGTGAGTGGTGCGTTGATGTACGGGATCCCTGTATGATGTTCTGCATATTTGTTTTGTAAGTTCACAACTTTTACTATATAATTATTGTTTATGTGTGTTCATTAATGAATGGTATACTTGAATTAAATTTTTTTTAAAAAAGAGCAAGGGAATATTTGGACAAGAAGCTAAGAACCTAGAGAACAGAGAGATATCTTCACTTGAGAATAAGATATTCATATAATTTGCCATTTCAAAATTAGTAATAAATATAAGATAAACTCCTTTTATATGCCTCTTAATACTCTAAAAGCTATTCATGCACATTTTAAATTTCATTGACGTTCTGCTTTGCTTGGTTTAAAGGAATGACCTTCACAAAAAGAGACTTATGAAATGTTCTCCACTTTCCTTCATATTTACTCAGGTAAATGTGTTATTATCAACAGAATTGCCTAACATCAATCATCAGTAAATCTCTTATGTGTTTTGTTTTCTAAATAAATGTGCATTTGCAATTTATGTTTATTTTACCTCATCGAATTTATTTTATCCACTACAAAATTATTATGGCACCAATTTCAGGAGTAAACATAGACCACACTGAACTATTGATTCTGACCAAATCTTCTCAGTGTTTATATTATTTTTTGGTCAGAAAATTCTAACCAACAAATAAGAAATGATATTACTTTGTAATAAATTCAGGCTATTTTTAAATAGTACACAATATTCAGCTGCCTTGTCCTTATTATAGGCAAGTGAATAATGAGAAAACCCTGAAAGAATGACACAAATGTCATACAGAAAATAAAGATGCCAACATTTGCATCTTCGGACGTAAATATTTGTCAACTGACTTTCTTAACAGATAATAGCTGTAAGCCCTTAGGCAATATATTTCCTTTTTTAACCCTCAATTTCCTGATAAGTAAAATTGATGTATTTATGTTTGTCTGTATTAACTAAAGATGACAAACAGGAATCTTTACTGTATTCCTGTGCAGTTTACTTGAATTTGGTCCATAAATGGGTACTGGAAACCATTGCCCAAACCAAGTATGTTACATTGTATTATTTTTATATAAAGTATATCTATTGATTATCAAAAGTAAAAGTTAAATAATGTAAAATGGAGGTAAAATCTAAATAAATAAAAAAAATACCCAAGAAGAGTAATTATTTTAACCTGCTTTTGGGGCACAGCTTAACTATGAAAATTAATCCCTAGGGTTTTCTGTGTTTTATCGTCATATTTATATTTCCTTTCCCTTGTGATTTTTCATGCTGCCTACTTTTGTTTGCGGACTAATATTTAGTGCACAAAATAATATTTTATACTGTTTTTTCTCATATATCTTCTGACACGGAAATGCAGAAGTAGAGGAGTGTTTCAGATGGATTTTGCAACAAAATATATTATATTATTGGCCAATGTCTTCCATCATATTGAAAAGCAATATCTTATGCTTTTGTTTTCTGTAATACAGTAACGTAACAAACCTGACAAATCCTGGAAAACCTCCAAAATTAAATTAAAACACCTAAAATAAGCTGGAAAAAAAGTATATATGAAAATAAATTTGTTTTAAATGATTGGTGAAAATGGCAAGACATTTAGAGAAATTCCTCAAATAAGAGAGAGAGAGAGAAAGGAATATTAAAGTAAAGAGATAGTAAAAGTTAGGAGAAGTTGTCAACCCAACAATCTACATTATGGAGTTTCAGTTTTAGAAGTGATGTGGTAGGGAATTTTTTTTAAGATTTATCTGCACCCGCCCCCACTCCCCGCACCCAATTTTTTAGCACTTGCTGTCTGCTCTCTGTGTATTCTTCTGTGTCTGCTTGTCTTCTCCCTAGGTGGCACTGGAAACCAATCCTGGGACCTTCTGGAGTGGGAGAGAGGCACTCAATCTCCTGCGCCACCTCAGCTCCCTGGTCTGCTGTGTCTCTTATTGTCTCTATTGTCTTTCCTCTTTGTCTCTTTTTTCGCATCATCTTGCAATGCCAGCACTCTGCATGGGCCAACTCTTCATTCGGGCCAGCTCACCATGTGGGCCAGCTTGCCTTTCACCAGGAGGCCCTGGGAACCAGACCCTGGACCTCCTATATGGTAGACATCTGTTTCCCATGGTAGGAAATTGATTCAGGTACTTGCTCACAAAGCTCTGACATCTGAAGGATAATCTGGATTGAAGGAGAAAATCAGGAGTAATTCCACTTTCACAGCATAACAACAAAGCTTTGGGGGTAATAATATATTTTTTTTCATAAGAATGTCTGTTATATAAAGCTGACACCCTGAAGCTGCTCTGTTTCACAAGTTGACTGGAAATCTTTATTTTTTTAATTTCAAAATTACTAAAATTGATACTCTGTAACACCAAGAAACAACTCCTCCTTGGCCTTGGTAACCTCTAATCTACTTTCTATCTTTATGAATTTGTTATTTGTAGATTTTTCATGTATGTATAATATAAGTCCTTATGTATCTTGCTTATTTCACTCAGCATATTTTCAAGGTTCATCCATGTTTTAGCATATATAATAACTTCATTTATTTTTACAGTTGAATAATATTCCATTAGTTGTTCCACCTTTTGGATATTGTGAAAAATTCTTCTATGAACATTGGTACAACAGTATCAGTGTCCCTGTTTTCAGTTCCTTTGGGTATATATCCAGGAGTGGAATTGCCAGGTCATATGGTAATTCTATATTTAACTTTTTGAGGAATGGTCATACGACTTTCTACAGTTGCTGCACATTTTACATTCCCAACAGCAACACAGTAGAGTTCCAATTGCTTTGCATCCTCTCCAATATTTTTTATTTTGCATTTTTAAATCCTTAAGCCATCCTTGTGGGTGTGAAATGGTATCTCATTATGGTTTTGGTTTGCATTTTCTTAATGGCTAGTGATGAGCATCTTTTCATGTGTGTATTGGACATTTGTATATCTTCTTTGGAGACATGTCTGTTCAACTCCATTGCCCACTGGTTAATTAGGTTGTTTGTCTTTTTGTGTTGATATGAGTTCTTTATATAGTCTAGATGTTAAGCCCTTATCAAATGTATGATTTGCAACCATGTGTACCATTCTTTAGATTTCCTTTTGATCTCCTTCATAGTGTTCTTTGATGCACAAAAGTTTTTAATTTTGACAAGTTGAATTTATCTATTTTTTTGTTGCTTTTTATATAAAATGACTGACAGCAACTGCAAATGACTGCAGTAACTTCTAACACTTTCATTAGCAATTCAATTTGAACTCTCTCTATTCAGAGTAGGCCAGACTCCAGTCTACAAAATTCTTTACAAAATTGCCCTTCAGTCATGAGTTGCACATTTGGGGACCCAGACCACCCTCATTTCTGAGCAACTTGCTAACAATTTGGGGGTTCCTATCACCCTCTCGAGTTTGAGAAATTGCTGGAATGACTCACAGACCTCACTGAAAGCACTATAATTATGATTATAGTTGTATTATAGCAGAAAGGATACAAATAACAAGAAGTCAAAAGAAGAGATGTACATGGGGAAGTCTGGTTCTCAATACAAGCTTCCATGTCCTTTAGAGTTATAATGAATAACACCTGTGGCACTGTGACATGTCTTCTTAATCATGGAACTCATCCAGGCTTCAAGTCCTAAGTTTATATGGGGTTTTATTATGTAAGCATGTTTTGTGGAATCAGTTGCCCACATGACGGAACTCAACCTCAAGATCCCCACCCCTCCCAGAGGTAAGGAAGATTAGGCTGATATAATGTAACTAAATTTACCAGTAAAGCCATCTTGTCTTTGATGCTTCTTTGCTGTGAGGCTTTTGATTACTGATTCAAGTTCTTTGGTTTTTGCAAGTTTATTGAGGTATTCTATTTCTCCTTGAGTCAGTTTAGATAAATTGTGTTTCTAAGAATTTGTCCATTTCATCTAGAATTCTCTTTTAGTCTCTTTTCTATCATAAGATAGTAGTGATGTCTCCATTTTCATTTTGGATTTTAGTTATTTGCATGTTTCCTCTTTTTTACTTTGTCAATCTAGCTAGCGGTTTGTTAATTTTATTGATCTTTTCAAAGAACCAGCTTTTGATTTCATTGATTCCATCAATTGTTTTTCTATTCTCTCATTCAATTTCACTCTAATCTTTATTATTTCCTTACTTATGATTTTTTTTAGTTTACTTTTCTCTTCTTTTTCATTCTCCAAGATGTGAATTTAGGTTATTGATTTGAGATCTTTTTTTTTTTTTGAAAATACATGTTCATAGCTATGAATTTTCCATTGAGCACTTCCATTATTGCATGCTATATGTTTAGGTATATTATGTTTTTATTTTCATTCACCTCCAAGTACTTTCTAATTGCCATTATGATCTCTTCCTTATCCCAATACTTGTTTAAGAGTGTTGTTTAATTTCCACATATATGCTAAAGTTTTCCTTATTGTTGATTTCTAGCCTCATTCCATTGTGGCCACAGAAGATACTTTGTATGATTTCAATATTCTTAAATTTAATGAGGCTTGTTTTGTGACCTACTATTTCGGCTCTTCTAGAGAATGATCCATATGCACTTGAGAAGAATGTGTATTCTGCTGGTGTGGGGTGGTATGTTCTATATGTGTCTGCTAGACCTACTTGGTTTATAGAATTTCTCAAGTCCTATTTTTCTTTATTGATCTTCTGTCTAGATGTTCTATCTAATATTTAAAGTGGTATTTTGAAATCTCCAAATTTTATTGTAGAAACTTCTCCCTTCAATCCTATCAATATTTGCTTCACATATTTTCAAGCACTGTTGTTAGATCATATATGTTTATAATTGTTAGACATTCTTGATGAATTGATGCTTTTTTTTCAGTAAGTAATGTCCTTTTTGCTTTCTTGTAAAAGTTTTTACTAAAAGTCTATTTTGTCATATTTTAGTGTGGTCATTTCAGCTCTCTTTTGGTTACTGTTTGCTTGGAATATTTTTTCCATCCTTTTACTATCAAACTTTTCTGTATCTTTGTATCTAAGGGAAGTCTCTTTAAAGCAGTAAATAGTTGAATCATACTTCTTTATCCATTATCCCAATCTTCACATTTTGATTGGTGTATTTAATCAGTTGCACAGGTGAGGCAAGAAGTTTTGATTTATCACCAATTAAGTTTAAAATATTCCACAATTATTCTCCAAAATCCATCTATGTTCTTCACAAAATAAGTAGGCAAGATAAATGGGGCACCTACCATAGAGATCACCTCCTCTGACTCTTTTATATCTTTCATATATCTGATGATGGCAGTAATTGTTATTATACCCCCAGGATCTTCCATTTGGCCCTATTCTTTATTCCACAAAGCATGAACCAATGTGATAATACTGCGAACACTAAGCATGTCTATTTCAATTAGACCTTCAAAAATTGGGAAAATAATCACTGGCTAGTTTCAGAGAACTAGTGAACTGCTGTGATATGGATTTGGACAAAAGCCCATTTATTTCATGATATAGAAAACTCCACTCTGACTGATAGACCACAATGGTATTTTAGATCTTCAGGAATTAGCATCAGGTCAAGGCTAGTAACTAATACCCAATAAATTTGGTGTTTTCTATTTTCTACTGCACAGTTACTCTGGTAAATGACCACAAGTACCATTCATGAAAGTTAAGAATAATATTTATAGTACATAGCTGTGACATTATCACATTGTATGTCCTTAATTGTACCAAGCCTCCCATTCATTCAAAGGGAAACTGTTTCACATTGGGGAATTCAGTGAGGGATCATGATTTTCCATTGTGATGACTTAAGTCAGGTATCTCACAGAGAGTAGTTTTATTTTTTCACACGTAAGATCAAGTAAGGTTTCAGTTCTTGGGACATCGTGATTAATTGGTCATGTTAAATTTCTCTGCGGGTCAAACCATTCTTATCATCTCTCTGTCTTTGATGTTCATTTTGGTAACAATGTCCATCATACTCCTGGCAGTTTAGTGTTGCTACTTGACTACAGTTCCTCCAGATTCCAATTCAAAGCAAGGAGAAAATTCAATTATGCCATTTCCCATTATTATCTTTAAATTATGGAGAAAACCTATCACACAGATTTTCAAGAATTCTTGGTGTATCTTATCTCAAGGTCTTAGAAAAGAAAGTGTTCTCTGGCCTACCCTGGGGGGGGAATCTGTATTCTTGGGTGGATTAGAGGATCACATGTGATAAATTCACATAACATTCCAATCTCCTTAAACTTTTGGTTCTTTTCTTCTATAATATCTCATGGAAATTCTGGCATCTTGATTTCATTTAATGTAGGCCACTTTTTTTAAAATACAAGCTTTAGTCAACGAATAAACAATCTATTAGAACATAGGAATCAACTCAGGCTAACACATTACATTTATGATCTCTGATAAGTGCCTACAACTTTATAGATTTGGTCTATTTCAATAATAGATCTCATGTCCCCTGGTCTTCTATGTTTAGAGTCCTTTCTATGCTCTTTAAACTATCTGTTCATACAAAGAGACAGGTTTTCAAATTTCTTTTCATTTGGATTATACGTTCTCTCACTTCAAACTTTCCATGTTTCTCCCTTGGTCAGCTAGGATTTCAATCTATTATTGGTCTGGAAGAAGCACCAAACAATTTTTATTTCAGCTTTATATATGAAACATATAGTGAAGGAAGTAATAAAGACTGCCAATTGCAGTCATATCTAGCTTATCTATATACAATGATATATGGTAGGGTGTTCCAGAAAACAACTGGCATCCCTCTTCAAGGCAAGGAAGAATGGGTTGTGAAGATTATCATTATGCTCTATATCTTAAGTTGACTGTTAAATATACAGTTTTTTAAAAAAAAAATTCCATATAGCTATAATTATTGTTATACATATTATTTGAGGTATATGAAATGTTTCATAATATAAAAAAGATACCTCGAGTGCCACAGTGTGGGTAGTAAATATTCGAAAGGCTGGCAGATTAAGAATGTCAATTCTGGAATCACGCAACATCTATTCAAATTCTGTTACCTTGAGCAAATTCTATAATACTCTATGCCTTAGTCTCCTATCTATAAAATTAGTGGAATTAATGTATCCAGTAAGGTCATAATGAGGATTAAATTGTTATTAAACCTAAAATAATAGTATAAGGCACATACAACAAGGTTAATAAATTAGCCAACAATATTTCAGAAGTCATTTCTCTAAGACTCAGAGTCTGGGATGATCAATCCATATATGAACATTAGTAATGACTGAATACAGTATTTCAGTAATTATATTCTCTAATAGCAATAACAGGGATTTCAACAAGGGGTACAAATAAGCATCAATCTTTTTTCTTAAAAACTGTAAAACAAAATACATGAAACCTACCAATAAGAATATTTAAGCATCAGGCCCAGGACTATGTAAAAACAAAAATATTCTCGGTGATATTGATAAGAGCTCCTTATTAAGAACCCCTGCAATAGGATTATTAAGCAAGTATTATAGCCAAAAGGAAAACTTCTAAGTCCCTCATCTTAGACAAAGAATTGAGCCTCAGTTTCTCTTCCATAAAATTAGGATAATGATCCCTTATGGGCAGGGTTGTTGTGACAATTAAGGAGATAATATATAGAGAATATCTACTTCATTGTTAGCAGTCAATGAATGATGGTTATTATCATCCTCTGTTCTTGTAAAAGTTTGAAAAAAAATACATAAAAAGAGGAAATAGTATATTTATAGGGGATCATGGATAATGTAATTTAATATCAGATTTTAATGAGATCTCTAATTTTGGTAGAATTTTAAGCTCTACTTTTAAGACCATTAGACCAAATCCTCTAAAATACAAAATACCTATTTTCACAAAGGTAATTGAAGGTCTCAGTACAATTTCAAATAATGGATTGATGCTGGTGACTTGCACACATAAATGAGTGCCCTTGTGAATTGAAAGATTTCAAGCATGTTTATGATAGTCAGAGCCTGCAACTGCATACTGATCAACAACCTTCACTCATTAACAGATACGACTCCTTGTGAGAGCTTCATTTGCATGCTCTTCTAAAAGCTTCTTTTTTTCCTCACTGTTCAAACAGCCAGTGACCTTTGTAATCAACAAGAAAATTGGAAGCAGGTGGAAACTTATTTTTAATGATGCTGAGACCAAATTGTTTAACTTAAATCTGAACTTTTTTCCTCCAGTCATTTTTAATGCCTGACAAATATTAATTATGTGACATTAGATAGACTCTGACTTTCTCATTGCTTCTGATCAAGTTCAGTAACTAACCCTTTGCTTTTGTATTTAATTAATATAATGAAAACACCTCTCCTCTATTACTCTTTTTCTTTTTGCTAGAGCCTCCAGCACAAACATGATATCTTTGGGAATTAGCTAATGTTCTGGCAACCTTTACAAATTTACCTAGATGATTATAAATGAAACTGATTGAGGACATTTCCTACAGGATTGTAATTATTTATTTTATTTTATTTTATTTATTTATTTATTTATTTTTTAAGATTTTATTTATTCATTCATTTATCCCCCCCTTGCTGCTTGTGCTCGCTGGGTCAGCCAACCACGCCGTGCGGGCGGGCCTGCCCTCACCAGGAGGCCCCGGGAACCGAACCCGGGGCCTCCCATATGGCAAACGGGGGCCCTACTGACCGAGCCACAGCCGCTTCCCTAATTATTTATTTTAATGAGTGCATTTTTGTGAATCAGAAATAAAGTTACAACAGCAAAAATGGCAAGCATTGCCCCTGTTTTCTGTCTCTTTTGCTTTAGGATATTCTTAGTTATAGTTACATGAAATAACTCCTTTTCCCTAAGATTTCTTGAGAGAAGCACCAAACAATTTTTCTTTCAGTTTTATATATGAAGCATATAGTGAAAGAAATAATAAAGACTGCCAATTGCAGTCATGTCTAGATTATCTATAAACAAATTATGTGCTTAGTGAACCTACAGTAAATTTAATCTCTAGTTTTCCTGCACTGTTTAACATGGAACTACTGTGCCTTCTCCCAATACCCACAAAAAATATGATCAAGAAAACTAAAATCAACTTAAAATTCATCATCCAAGTTTCTTTAAATAAATAGAAACTGACTTTATAGTAGCCTAGAGTTTTGGATTTGCCACAACTCCCTCTCATTAATTTAGACAATTTAGGATTTATTATACATCATATTTCAACCTATTCAGCTAGCTCTCCATTATGGTTACCATTTGAATGAAAACAATATTATTATTATTATTCTGTAGCAAATAAAATATTAATTTTTCCAAAGGTGCAAAATAGTATAGATTTTTTAAGCAATCCTATCATATATTTCACTTTTCATTTAAAATAACCTGTTATGATTTGCCTTTAATGGCTTGCCACTATTTTCTAAGACCATCTTGACTACTAATATTTTGTCAAAAGGACTGATTTTTTTACAGATAGCCACACATTTGAATACAAAAGTATTCAATGCTGTTTTAAATACTTATATATGCATATATATTTACAACATATACCACAAAAGGCTTTTATTGGTTGTGATGTTTTGAAAGCTTCTCATCGAGTAAAATACTGCTTAACAATAAATCAGCTTTTAAAAACAAAAATGAAATCTACAAATCTTGATTAATTTTCTATTTCATATTTTAATTTATACACATTTTGTCTCGTTACCACAAAATTTGAGATAGCTTAAAATGAAATATATTTTTAAAGAATATGCTTTTTAATTGTAAAATCAAGACCAAAGGAGAAAGTTAATAAAAATCTGCTTACAATAAGGGTTAAACTACTTTTCACAAAGTTCCAAATATAGCTATGAGTCTCCTAAAAAGGAATATAATAAGTATCATAGCTCTCATATTGGAAAAAATTTAAAAAGAACAAACAAAAAACAAAACCAACAAAATATAACAAACAAACAACAAAAACCCCAGAAGTTAGTGTCTATATTTAAGATAGTGAATATCTAACCACTATTAACATTAAACTCATGATTCAGTTTAAGGTTGGAATGCATGTTTTGAGATCAAAGTCCTCTATGTCAGTAAAGTTTGTATACATGTCATACACTGTTGTCAAATAGTGTCATAAATGCTAGTTTGGAAAAGTCAAAGAACAGAAAATAAACAAAATAGTAATAAACCTATATAAAGTGGAAACAAAGGCTTAACTACTGTTTCTCTCTGGCCTTTTCTCTGGCCTCAGGGGTGCTTGAGGATTTGACATTAGATTAATTTCCCTGGCCATATTAACTCAAATAATTCATAAGTGGATACAATATCAAATCCAAGATAAATGGGAAGTCAACCAAAGACTGTATTAGAATAAGCACCTGTGCTTTATTGTTGAGACTATTTAATGGGTAATGAGTCACCAGCACTGTTGAGAGATAGCATCAGTTGAGAATGGAAACTAATTGAGTAACCCTGAGGGTACTGTGTAAATAGCTACATATAAAAGGTGACCGGATCCCAAAGCTGATGGCCTGTGCCCACTCAACATCTTTTCCTGTAACCACACATGTTCTGTGTGGGTATACGGGAAACTGCCTGCGAATCCTAAGACATCTGCTATGCTATTGTAGCGTGAGCTGTATTGTTCTCTCCTTGATCCTTTCTTATAGCAAAATACTCTTGATGATGGTGAAGCCTACTGTTTTATGTGTTTGATTGCCAATTCAAACCCCAAACAATTGATGTTTCTAGAGCCGAGTGCATGTTACAGTAACTAAGTAGCATGTTAGATGACACAAGTGATAGAGAAAAAGAAAAAAAAAATATGGTAGAGTGTGGCAGGGTAGAGAGAGGGAATCCCTCTAAATATGTGTGGTCAAGGAAGAGGTTACCTAAAAGAAGATATTTTCACAAAGACCTGAATGCCAAGGTGGAGCATGTCATCTAGATTTTTGGAGGATGAACATTCCAGAGGGAGAAAAGGAAGCATGAAGGCCTTGAGGCAGGAGGATGCTAGGTGAGTTTGGTGTTTAAAAAACAGTAAGGAATATAGACTTGCCATGTGACCCTGCAATACCACTACTGGGTATATACCCAGAAGAACTGAGAGCAGTGACACAAACAGACATCTGCACACCGATGTTCATAGCCACATTATTCACCATTGCCAAAAGTTGGAAACACCTCAGGTGTCCATCAACAGATGAATGGATAAACAAACTGTGGTCTATTCACACGATGGAATATTATGCAGCTGTAAGAAGAAATGAAGTCATAAAGCATATGGCAACATGGATGAACCTGGAGGACATTATGTTGAGTGAAGCAAGCCAGACACAAAAGGACAAATACTGTATGAATGCATTACTATGAACCAAATATATTGTGTAATATATTGTTTGATTCAAAAAAAAAAAAAATTACATGTATCCATTACGTTTAATTGAGAAATGTATATATTTATTCATCTGTGTTTACATTTTAGTATTTTTTTTTTTTTTTTTTTTTTTTTTTAAAGATTTTATTTATTTACTCATTTATCCCCCCCTTGCTGCTTGTGCTCGCCGGGTCAGCCAACCACGCCGTGCGGGCGGGCTTGCCTTCACCAGGAGGCCCCGGGAACCGAACCCGGGGCCTCCCATATGGTAAACGGGAGCCCTACTGATTGAGCCACAGCCGCCTCCCGACATTTTAGTTTTTAATTGTTTATATTTTCAACTATTAAATGTACAAAATAAAGTTAAAAAAAAAAACAGCAAGGGGCAATAGTGGTCATTGTGGAATGAGTCAGGAGGAAGAGTAATAGGTGAAGTCTGAGAGATAATTATTCTAGATAGGAGGGTGCAGCTCTTGTTTGACTTTGTAGTCTATTCTAACTTTGGATTTTACTTATAATAAGATGGGAGTTACTGATAAGTTTTAAGCAAAAGAGAGGCATGATATGACATGTCTTATTAGACTCACTTAGCTGTTGTTTTGTGAAATTTTTAAAGGGAATCTTGTGCAGAGAAAACACTTAAAAGGCTATTGCAATAATCAGGGTAATAATGAATGGTGTCTTGGACCAGGATACTAAGGAGTGATGGAATGCATTACAGCTGACAGGTAGATTGATATGGAATGTGAGAGGTAGGGAGGAATCAAGGATGACTCTGAGGATTTTGGTGTCCAGGAATGAAAGGATGAAGTTGCCATATACAAAGGTGAGTACTAATTCTCTGTTTTCCTAAACAGACAACCTTGTTCTGAAACTTGTAGTAACTTCACATTGTTTATAACTGGCTTCTACTTTCACAGGAAAATTCTTTTCTTGATGCTCTGAAAGGATCTCATATTACCTACTTTATCTCATTTTAATAGAATGTATATACGTTTTTAATAAAAAGAAAAACTGCTGAATTAAAAGTAACATTAAGCTGGCTTAAATTTATCTTTTGGCATCTTACTCAACACCACATATTTGTGTCTGCTTTTCAGGGCTAATGACAATTTTTATTAAGTTATAATTAACACATTAAGGCTACTTTTAAAATAAGTCACATTTGGTGCTTTATTTTCTTGTTCACTTAGAAAAAAGAAAATTAAAATGGATCCATACTGAGCATTATGAAAAATCCAAATAGAGTGTACAAGAAGAAAAAAAAAAGCTAATATATATTTGTTATTAGGAGTAAGGTTACCACAGTATTTTAAGCATACAAATTTAGAGGAAAAATGGGTAAGCAGTTATCTGTCAAACTAAGTGCTTAATGGAAATTTGAACCATTTTCTAACTCCTCCACATTGCTTGTTTGTGGGGTACCCTTAAAATAAGAGAAAAATGTAGCAAACAGCTGGTAGAAAATGCAACTGTATTTCTTGTTAAACAACATGAAATAAGAAAGCAACTTTTCAAATTTGGTTTTCTAAGACATAATTACATACCTCCTGCTGACAAATTAAGAAGCAAACAAGCCTATTCACATTTAAATAATAGGTTTTGAGGATCTAAATGTCAAGCAATTCCCCATGAAGCACCCCTCAGTTGGCAATTGCATATGTCAACTTACATATGTTTAGGGTAAAATATAAAGAGTAAGCCTGACAGGACACCAATGCTCAAATTTTTATATTTGCATTGTAAGATCCTTCTACAAGCTATGATAATTGCTCAACCTGTACAGATAAGAGGCTTTTTTTTAAGTCTTCAACTATACAATTTATATTATAGAAGGCCTCACAACTTAGAATGACCAGATATGAACAAAGTGCCCAATATATTAAAAATGCACACAAGAAAACAAAAGTAAAATTTCAACTCAAATCTTAAGGACACTGAACCTTTTGGATTTGAATTAAACTTTTAAATATTTATGAATTTATTTTGATGGTAAGGTAAGGATTGGCATAATTTGGTGATGAGTTTAAAACATCCTCAACAGCAATGATATAAGAAATACTTGACAACACTAAGACATGGACGCTGTTCAGTTAGAAAAGGGATGAAGCGAGATAGGCAAAGTTTGGTAACAAATAACTTCAAATCTCAAAGGCTTAAAACAAGATAGCCTCTTTGCTTACTTAGCTATGTAATCATTATAGGTCATAGGACTCATACAACTTTTGGAACATACACCATCCTACACATTGCTATTTGCCTTGTCATATGGGAAAAATTAAGAGTTCTAGAGGATCTCACATAGCAGTTAAGTGCTCTGGCCTGCAAGTGACACTATTTCTGTTTATGTCACTGTATGCTTATGTCATAATTCATTGGCAAGACTGCCACGTGGCTCCATCCAATCACAGTTCCTAGTAAATATATTATTAATAAGAGTAGCTGAGATTACTAGTTCTTGATTCTGAGTCAAATTTATTTTTTCAAATTGATTATAACAAGAAAATCCAGTGAAACTTCTGGTAAAGATAGTGGTATCTAATCTACCTGACATTTCCCCTTGCTTTTCCCATTTTCTGATTGAAAATCCATTGAAAATGCAAAAACAAATATAAAAGTTCAAAATCCTTCCAGCTAGTATTGTTTTTCCTGCATAAAAGTGTATAAGAATGGAGTTATAAGGCAGAACTATGGGTTCCAGACATGATGAAAACTGTAAATGATTTCCATCCCCCCATCTATACACATTAACTCAAGTTCATATTACATTTGCTACCCAAGGTGGTTGTTTTGTGTGGTGATCAGAGATGTTTCAAAATCCTCTCTCTACTTAATTACCCTTCCATCTATGACTATTCCAAGATTTTATATATCTCATTAGTGCCACAGATTAAAAAGCTGCATCAGACTCAAAAAGGCATATTGTATATAAAGGCACATAAAGGTGAATTAAATAATTAGGAGGAGCTAGGTAATGGAAGGACATTAGGTGTTATGTTCTTTGGAGGTTGTTTGTACACAACTTCTATCAGTAGAAACAGCACAACTTGTATCATATTTTCCAAGGATATATTTACCTTAACACAGTGAAGATATTTGTTAAGTCATTAACAATTAATTATAATGGAAGTGGAGTTAAAGGAAGAAAAAAATCTTACTCAAATTTCAGTGTAGAATTTATGCCAGCTTTGCCTCATAATGGAGACAGCCAAAGTAGTGCTTTCTCAGAAGATGAAAATGAAAATATATAGGGAACAAACTAATTGGAAAAATAAAACAGAAATAGAAAAGAGCCATGTAAGATCATTGTGTGAGAATGGTATAATTTCTAACATTAAAATTATTAATCAGCCCCTTTACTCATGCTTTAATTATGCTTTCCAAGACAGGATGGGGTCTTATGCATGATGGAGTAGTCTTTTTTTGTAGTGTTAAAAAGTTGTGCTCTTGGTTTAGCAGGAGGGAAACTAATAATTACCAAAACAAGAATGAAAAAATTTTAACAAAAGAAAAAATTTTAAAACATGGTTTTCAACAATTACTTGTTATGCTAAAATATTGCTGAAATACTGATTTGCTTAATTGTAAGGGCATTTGTAATCAATAAATAAAAATGGAGGGAAGAAAGCGTAGTAATTTTCCTTCAATATATTTATATATATATTTTTTTAAATTAGGCAATCCGTTAGTGAGAACAGTTATTTATGAAATACAATATTATAATATTCATCCAATGGCATTTTATACCAGGTTAGTGACAGCTCATTTTCAGTTTGATTTATTGAATTATTGCTCTAAACTCTGAAAGAAAACAGTGGACTTTGTCCGAGACTTCTATTTAAGCAGTTAAAAGTAGGGCACGATCTTACATTTAAATAAGGAACAATAAAAAGAATTGTTTCAATTGATGTTTTACAGCTTTCATCTCTTTGTTAAGATCAGCAGCTATCCTTTAATATCCACAAACTAATGGATATTTTGAGATTCTTTAAAAATTTGCTAAACTTTATATAGATATACCAATGATTGGCAAATTATTTGGATGGTCAACTACGTTGGCGAAGAACAAAATGATTTCCCAAGTCCTCCAGGACCAGGGGCTGCTGAAAATTACCTTTTGAAAATCTAGGGGTCATCAAAACCCACACAGACTCACATTCTTGCTATCCTTGCCAAGAATATCCTTCATATTCTTGACATATGAGCCGATTTAATCATGTAGCCTCTGCCTTGAATAAAGTCTAATTGTTTCTACACAGTTAACTGGCTGGCATGAAGTTATCCCATAGAGTTCTCTTTTTCATCATACCCTATATGCAAGCCACTCGAAAACATTCTTTCCTATGTCCAGCTCTCTCTTACCTCCCAGCCTTCACATGTGTCTCCTAGTGGAACAATCTTAACTCCCTCTTTTTTCCTGGCTAACCCGTATTTATTTGATAGGTCTCCCATTAAATGTCACTTCTCCTAGGAAATCTTTCATAAATTCCAAAGTCTGAATTTGGTTCCCCACCTGTAACTATCAATATATTTCCCCCATCATATCTCAGCTCAAACATACTGTACAGCATATTGTATATTTCTGTCCCTCCACTAGATTTGAAAATGTACCTCATAATTCATCATAAGCTCCACATCTATCAGAAATCTTGGGACATAGTAAGCATATATGTGCCAGAAGGAAAGGAAAGGAAAGGAGTGAACTTAATAACTTGTGTCCTTCTTTCTTTCAAATACGTGAGCAGCACTATACTGTAATAAGACTTTTTAAAAATCTGTTTTACTCTTTCATAATATCAAAGCCAATGATCTTTATGTTAAATTCATGATCACAAGATATTTTAGAATTCACATAATATTCTTCTATTCTCTTTCCTGCCCTTCCCTCCATCCCCTTACCTCTCTTCCCTCCTCTTCTTTCCCTCCTCTCTTCACCTGTCCTTTTCTGTCCCCTACCTTCTCCTGTCCTCCCCTTCCTCTTCTCTTCTTTTCTCTCTCCCTCTTTCTCACTCTCTCTTTTCTCTCTCTCTCCCTCCCTTCCTCAACTCCCCTTTTCTCTTTCACTCTGTCTTCATAGTGTCTCTTATGTGTGAAACCCTGTGTTATAGATAGAAATATATAGAACATGTTATTTCTCCTCATGTCTGTTTATAAGTTAATCTATGAAAGGAAGGGATTCTATTTTAAAGCAAAATCACTAAATTCAATAAGTTTATTGTATTCCTACTATGGTCCCTGTACATCTATTGCAGGTGTCAAAGGTGAATAGAACTATAATCAAAGGCTGAGTGTGGTAAGTTGGCTGAAAAATGGAGGAAAACTGGAATGGGAGCAAATAATAATAACGCCTGGAGTTAATGGCTTTAGCATTTGAGATGTTCTCTGACTACGCCTGCCCACATATGATTTGCTCTCACAGCTAACCTACATGCCATGCTTAACACCTATACAAAATTCTGAATGTCTTCCCATTTCATTCAGGGGCTGTGGTGGCTACAGAGATAGTTTCTGACCTTCTCAGATGTCAATAGCCCACTAAGCCACTGGCACCCCAAGAACATGTGTATGTTTCTAGGAACTTCTCTAAGAGGGCAGGGCTTCATCAGGGCCTTTCTCATTTCAGATGCTATGTTGGGTCCTATGAGAGATGGAAGGGCATGTTGATCACATCTCACTCACGTTGTATACATTCGCATTTCACCCAATAATCCCAGTATTTCTCACTCTTTTACCAAATTGCACAATGCTCATGTGGGGGGAGGGCAAGGAGGAGAGATTGAGAAAGTAGGAGGTCAAAAATAACAGGTACTACAACTATGAAATAAAAGTCTTGGGTCTTATACCTAAAACAAGGGTTCTTTGTTTTAGAAGCAAAAGATTGTGTGCTGATCTGATGTTTTCTCCCTAAAAATAATGATAGCACAAACTAATTGATTTTCTTGTGTTGAACCATCCTTGCATACCTGGGATAAAACCCATGACTGTGGTATATAATTCTTTTAATGTGCTTTTGGATTCTGTTTGCAAGTATTTTGTTGAGGATTTTTGCATCTATATTCATTAGAAATATTGGTTTGTAATTTCTTTTTTCATAGCATTTTTATCTGGTTTGGTATTAGGGGGACATTGACTTTATAAAATGAGTTTGGTAGCATTCTTTCCTGTTCAATTTTTTTGGAAGAACTTGAGCAAGACTGATATTAGTTCATCTTTGAATGACTGGTAGAATTCACGTGTGAAGCCATCTGGTCCCAGGCTTTTCATCTTTGGGAGGTGTATCAGTCAGGCTAAGAGGTGCTAATGCAAAATACAAAGGATTGGGTGGTCTTTATAAAGGGTATTTATTTAGGGTAGAAATCCGCAGTTACCAGGCCATAAAGCATAAGTTTCTTCCATCACCAAAGTCCATTGCCACGTGTTGGAGCAAGACAGCTGCCGACAGTTGCCAGGGTTCAGGCTTCTTGCGTTCCTCTCTTACCAGGGCTGCATTACTCTCTGGGCTTAGCACCTCTGTTTCCTCCACAAGGTCAGCTGTAGACTATTAGGCTCTCTAGGCTTTCCTTCTCTCCACAAGGCCAGCTGTGAACTCTCAGGCAAATGGCTCATCTCTATCCCGGGGCCTTCTCTCCAACATCAAAACTCCAACATCAAAACTGCTTTCAAAAACTGCTCCCTCTGTCCTTTACCTTGCCTTTTATATTCGATTCCCCCACCCACCAAGGGGTGGGGCTCAAAGCCCTACTGATGTGGCCCAGTCAACACCCTAATCATAACTTAATCATGCCCAGATTAACAGATCAGTTTACAAGCATGATTCAATATCTATTTTTGGAATTCATAATTACATCAAACTGCCAGACTGCAACAGGAGGTTTTTGATAACTGTTTCAATCTCTTCACTTGTGATTGGTTTGTTGAGGTCTTCTATTTCTTCTAAAGTCAATATATGTGATTCATGTGTTTCCAGTATCCATCTCATCTACATTTTCTAGTTTCTTTTTAGCATATAGTTGTTCATAATATCCTCTTATGATCTCTCTTATTTCTATGGGTTCAGTGGTAATATTCCCCCCTCTCATTTCTGATTTTATTTATTTGTGTCTTCTCTCTTTGTTCCTTTGTCAGTCTAGCAAAGGGTTTGTTGATTTTGTTGATCTTCTCAAAGAAACAACATCTGGTTTTGTTCATTCTCTCTATGATTTTTTTTGCTCTCGATTTCATTTATTTCTGCGCTGATCTTTTTTTCCTTTGGCTTGGTTTGGGATTAGTTTGCTGTTCTTTTTCTAGTTCTTTCAGGTGTACAGTTAGATCATCAATTTTAGCTCTTTCTTCTTTTTTAATGTAAGGATTGAGGGCTATAAATTTCCCTCTCAGCACTGCCTTTGTGGTGTCCCATAAGTTTTATATGATGTGTTCTCATTTTCATTCATCTCAAGATATTTGCTGAATTCTCTTGCAATTTCTTTGACCAACTGATTGTTTAATTGTGTGTTGTTTAATCATCATATATTTATGAATTTTCCCTTTTCTGTCCATTATTGATTTCCAGATTCATTCTGTTATGATCAGAGAAAGTGTTTTATATAATTTCAATCTTTTTAAAATTATTGAGACTTGTCTTGTGACAAAACATGTGGTCTATCTTGGAGAAGGATCCATGAGCACTTGAAAAGAATGTATATCCTGCTGTTTGGGGGTACAATGCTTTATAGATGTCTGTTAGACCTAGTTGAATTATCATATTATTTAAGTTCTCTGTTTCTTTATTTATCCTCTGTCCAGATATTCTATCCATTACTGAGAGTAGTGTATTAAAGTCTTCAACAATTATTGTAGAGACATCTATTTCTCCCTTCATCTTTGTCAGTGTGTGCCTCATGTATCTTAGGGCACTGAGTTTAGGCGCATAAATATTTAGAATAGTTATTTCTTCTTGTTGAATTGCCCCTTTTATTAATATATAATGACCTTCTTCATTCCTTATAACAGTTTTGCATTTAAAATCTATTTTGTCTGATATTTGTATCACTACTCCAGCTCCTTTTTGATTACTATTTGTATGGAATATCTTTTTACAACCTTTCACATTTAATTTCATTGTGTCTTTACATCTGAGGTGATTCTTTTGTAGACAACACATAGATGGGTCATATTTTTTAATCCATTCTATCAGCCTATATTTTTTGATTGGGGAGTTCAAGCCATTAACTTTCATTGTTATAACTGTAAAGACATTACTTAGTTCATCCATTTTGACCTTTCGCTTTTGGTTGTCATATCATACTATAGTCTTTTTACCCTTTTTAATATTCTTCATTTGTATACTCTTCTACAGATCTCTCGTCCTTGTTTTTTCCTCTCAGGCTGCAGCACTTCCTTTAGTCTCTTGTAAGTCTGGTCTTTTGGTATTCTATCAGTTTTTGCTTGTCTGTGAAGACTTTGAACTCCCTTTTATTTTTGAAGGACAGCTTTGCCATACACAGAATTCTTGGCTGGCAGTTTTTCAATTTCAATACCTTACATACATCATACCACTTTCTTCTCTCCTCCATGGTTTCTGATGAGAGGTCAGTACATAATCTTATCGCGTTTCCTTTGTATGTGATGCTTTGCTTTTCTCTTGCTGCTTTCAAAATCTCTTTATCTCTGATATTTGTCATTCTGAATAGTAGGTGTCTTAGGGTACATCTATTTATGTTTATTCTGTTTGGAGTGTGTTGTCCTTGGATATTAATATTTATGTCTTTCATAAGGGTAGGGAAGTTTTAAGTCATTACTTCCTCAAATATTCTTTCTACCCCTTTTCCATTTTCTTTTCCTTCTGGAACACCAATAATGCATATGTTTTTGCTTTTTGTGCTGTCATTCAATTCCCTGAGACCCTGTTTCATTTTTTCCATTCTTTTCTCTTTCTGTTCTCCTGTCTTTTCCAGTTGAAATGTTCTGTCTTTGAAATCATTAATTCTGTCTTCAAGCAGTTCAAATCTGCTCTTATGTGCCTTTAATGTATGTTTAATCTCATCC
Organism: Tolypeutes matacus; assembly: GCA_026826555.1. Taxonomy (NCBI): domain Eukaryota; kingdom Metazoa; phylum Chordata; class Mammalia; order Cingulata; family Chlamyphoridae; genus Tolypeutes; species Tolypeutes matacus. The sequence goes on along the minus strand of JAKSZT010053791.1, from coordinate 4,048,678 downwards.
ATTGTGTCTTTCATTCCCATAAGGTCTGTTATTTTTCTTCGCAGTCTTTCAAATGGTCTTTTATGCTCACCCAGTGTCTTCTTAATATCCTTTATCTCTTTAGTCATATTTTCTTTCAATTCTTTAAATTGATTTAAGAGAGCTGTGTGATTATCATTAATTAATTGTGTTAAATCTTGAATCTCTCCAGGATATTTGGTTTGTTCCTTTGGCTGGGCCATCTCTTCCTGTTACCTAGTATGGCTTGTAATATTTTGCTGATGTCTAGGCATCTGCTATGTTGGTGAATTTACTCTAATGGCCAGTTTCTCTCTCAACTATAAGTTATTATTTTTTCACAGCTCTTTGATATTTGGTTCAACTTATCCTAAGTCTTTAAAATTGCCCAGCTTAAGTCACCAAAATCATTCCAGGGACTCACTAATGGGGTGCAGAGTTTCTCCCAGGGGTCGGGTAAAGAGAGGTCTAAAAGTAGTTTTTGTCCATATAGTTTCCAGACCAGTCAGCGAATGGCACTTGTTGGCACACCTTTCCATGGAGGCATGTCTCTCTTGGTTTTCCTTTGTTTTCATCTGGCCAGAGCCACGGTTCAAAGTGGGCTCTGCTAGCAGAATTCACTGAAGAGAAGCACCCTGACTCCCTTTCTCTTTTCCCTTGTAACAGCTGGCAGGGAGGAAGATGTCTCCTTTCCTCTCAGTCAGCTGGAATGCACCAGGAGTTTTACCCCTGCTGAATATCTTTGAGGTGTGGGGGAGGGGAGCCCTTCTCAGTGGCCAGGACTTTTAGTAACTCACAGTTTGTTGTTTCAGCTTCTTTGTCTCTCTGTCTTTCAATCTCCTGGGCATTGAGAAGCAATGTCCTGGTCTGCTGACTCCCAAAGCAAGTCCCCTGGGCAGCTTTTGGCTCTTTCTTCTTTGTTTTTGTGAGAGCACTGAACCTTATTTGCCTAATCTGATGCCATGTTCCCACAATCCCCTCTGACTTTACTTTTAACCCATACTCAAGTCCATCAATTGCTAGGGAGAAAATCCCTTGCTTGGAATAAGTAATCAGAGACTGTCAGGAAAGAGGAGAGAAATGTATAAAAGATTGAAGCACTGTGAAAAGGGGAGAATGAGAATAATATGAAGAACAAATAGGCTTTCCATATGCTCTCCCCCCTCTGAGGTAACATCTGTATGAAGGACAGCCCACTTATCTGGTCAGTGAAATCTTGAACACATATATAGTACCTGGGAAAAATTAGTTAGCTAGGAGAGTACAAAATGCCCTTTTAATCAATCCTTACTTCTTACTTCCTTTTGCCTCCCTGAAAAAAAGTCTTCATAGGTTTATTTCTGATTTCTTATGGAAGGAAAGCTGATAGGTCTCCTTAGAGAAGATGATATTTGAGCTGCTTCATTTCCTGCAAGCTTAACTTTATATAATTGTCTATATATGTATATATGCACATATATGTATGCACACACTTTTATTTTTTTTGGAAGGAGGTGGGTTTTTTAGATAGAATGAGTACCTTGAGTAAAGGCAAGTTGGCATGGCAGGTTTGTATCATCTCTAACTGAAGTTTACAAGAAAGTGGCAGTGAAGGATGCTAGAAGTTTTGATAGGGGCCAAGTGAAAGATTTTCTGAGCTATGCTAAGGAAATTTGTAAAGATTTTAAAGTAAAATGCAAATAACTTTGTAAAGATTTTGAAGGAAAAATTCTAGTAGTCACAGACTTTTAAAACTATGTTCTCTTATAAAAATAACTATTAACATATATCTTTCTTAATAGAATTTATTATTTTTAAAAATAAAGCTGTGACTTAAAGAAATTAATAATAAAGTAACTTCCCCAAATGAATACAATATTTCCCTTCCCTCTGTACTTTGAAGAATGGACAATAGGGGATGGGTAATTCTGGAGACAGACAAGGAGAAGAATTTGTACCAAGTTATTTGGTTGCAAGAAACAGAAATTGACTCTAAATATCTAATAAATGGATATATTTATAGCAATGACAAATTTAAGCAGTATCTATGTCATCTGTTACATGAAGATAAAACATTAGAAAAATGTTATTTAAATCTATTCTCCCTATGTCTTAACTAAACCCTATTGATAACATTTGTAATTCTAGTTCAAAATTATTATTAATAACTTCATTAAAAATAAACATAGTTAACTTTTATTTAATGCTTATCATTCATTAAGCACTGTTCTTTGCACCTTACATGTACTAATTTATTTAATGCTCACAAAAGACTTATTAGGTGAATACAGTCATTTTCTCAAGTTTACAAATAGTGATGTTGAGCCAGAAAGAAGTTAGAAAATGTGTCCAAGATTTCACAGCTAATTAGTGGTAAAGCTAGGGTTCCAGTGATACATTTGGCTGTGTTTATGCTCTTTACCACTGTATTAGTCAGCCAAAGGGGTGTTGATGCAAAATACCAGAAATCTGTTGGTCTTTATAAAGGGTATTTATGTGGGATAGAAGCTTACAGTTACCAGGCCATAAAGAATAAGTTTCTTCCCTCACCAAACTCTGTTGCCACATGTTGGAGCAAGATAGTTGCCGACATTTGCCAGGGTTCAGGCTTCTTGGGTTCCTTTCTTCCTGGGGCTCCGTTTCTGACCAGGCCCAGCTCCTCTGTTTCCTCCACAAGGTCAACTGTAGACTATGAGGCCCTCTAGGCTTTGCCTTTATCCACAAGGCCAGCTGTGAACTGTCAGGCGAATGGTTCATCTCTTTTACTGGGGCCTTCTCTCCTTCCTCATGACCAAGTTCCTCTGTGTGCTTGCTTCCCCGGGCTCCAGGATTAAAACTCCAACATCAAAACTCCAGCATCAGAAAACTCCAACTCTGTCCTTTGCTATGTCTTTTATATTCAATTTCCCCACCCACCAAGGGGCAGGGCTCAACGCCCTACTGACGTGGCCCAATCAAAGCCCTAATCATAACTTAATCATGCCCAGATGAACAGACTGGTTTACAAGCATGATTTAATATCTATATTTGGAATTTATAACTATATTAAACTGCCAAACTGCTACAAACACTGTTTAAGTTTGCTAAAGATTGCTACCACAATATCCTAGAAATAGTTTGGTTTTATGATGGGGATTTATTAGAGTAAAAGCTTTCAGTTCTGAGCCTGAGAAAAATGTCCAAATCAAGGCATCACATGAAGCTCTTTCCCCAAAGATCTGCTCCTTCCATGTGGCAAGGTGCCGCTTTGTTTCCGGGCCTGAGGGTGATCAGCCCGGGGAGCGACACGAGCTAGTTGTAGACCGTCCGGCGTGCACTCCGGGAACGGCGGGGGGTGAAGAAGTTGTCAGGAGAGCGCAGGCCCGGCTCCCTGGTCTTCACGGGGGTTAAGGAGAAGTTGTCACAGGGTCGCCATTTGGTGCCCTGTGGTCTCCCTGACAGTACTAAATGAAGAGACACCACTCACTTGCTTGCTGGAAGGTAAGACCTTTATTCAGGGAGAGCTGCGCAGTTTTATAGGCAGAGTTGGGCGGGGGTGAGCGTGTTGTTTTCTGATAGGGCGAAGCTGTTGCTGGGCGTGGGGGGAAGATTTGGGAGGGAGGGGGGAGGCTAGAGGAGAAGGCCAACATGTCCAAATAAGGTTATGGCTGTTGAGAGAATGCTGTGATAGGCTGAGAGAAATGGGGAAGTTGGGTCCGGGAAGAAGGTGGGGCGTAGTGCCCCGCAAACGCCTGAGGCAAGGTTTGGCTTGGCACAATGGTGGTTCTGCCAGTCTCTGCCTTCTCCTCTGGGCCATGTTGCTTTCTGCTTCTTGCTCTCATGTTGTTCACCCTTACTTGGTGGGTTCCTCTCTGTCTCTGCAGCTTTTTTCCTGTGTCTGCAGTATTTTATTACTCCATTGATAAAGGAATCTGGTAAGAGTATTAAGACCCACCTTTGTTCATGCCCTACTGAAGTGATCTAATCAAAAAGAAAGTCTGTTAACTGAATCTAATCAAAAGTTCCCATCTATAATGGATTTACAGGCATAAGAATAGGTTTGCTTTAAGAACAGGATTTTCTGGGGTCCACAAAAGACTCAAAACAGCACAACCGCTATATTTAATATTTCTTAAATTTTATATTCATGTTTAGTTTATTAGTACTATTACAAATAATCACTAATTTCCAATTATTTTCTTAGAATTATTTTGTCTTCTCTCCAGTGTGCAAATCCTCTATGAATTATTTCAGAGGTCTGGGGATAACACATTTCCTGAGTCCATTCATATTAATCATTCATATATGAAAACAGTGCTATTTTTCCTATTCAGTAGATATAATTTGGCTAAGTATAGAATCCAATATGAATCAGAATTTTCATATAATTTTCTGTTTGAGACTATTGTCCAAAAATGTTTGAGATTATAGAAACTCACAGTTCTTTGTGGAAGATCTGATATGTCTTCTAAGGAATGATTTTGGGTTTTCTTTACATTTTTCTTGGTTGAAATTTCACTAAGGCAGGATGTGTATGTATGTGTGTGTGTGTGTGCATGAGCACATGAATGCATTTTATTTTCATATTCTTTCTGTTCCATTAAATGGATATTACAAATTCTGTATCTATCCTTCATCCCTTCTCCCTCCGTACTTTGAAACTCCTTCTCTGTATTGTAGAAAAATTCTACGATTTGATCATGCAATCTCACTAATTCATTTTTGCTTGTTCATTATTTGTATACTCCTGTTTTCTTTTCAGTTCATATATTTGAGATCACTTTTTTAAAAAGCTTATTGGCCAAGTAGTTCAGTTACATTATCAGTGTTGCTTTATTTTTGTACATTCAACACAGTCTCATGTGTATGTCAGTTTTGAAAATACTTATTCTAAACTCTTCTTTTGTTTGCTCCATTAAATATGGCCCCCTCACTTTTAAGTTTGCTGGTTAATTTCTGTGCTTCTTTCGTGGTTTTAGATTTCTGAAAATAGTTGCTGATGTTGTGTTCTATGTTCATCTTTGTGTTTATTATTCTTTTTTTGGATGGTTGCTGTACCTGTTGGGGTTCAGGGATTGCTTTACTCTAGAGTATTAATATTTGTAAAGGTTCTTGCCCTACTTCTGTATCCAAGTTCTCAAACTCCCTCCTGGAGTCAGAAAACATAGTTGACTGCACTTGATCCAATGTGTGGCCATGGGGAGAAATAAGCAATGTGAAGGTTTCCACCAATTAAACTGATTTTTCCAAGGTGCTTAGATTCCATCACCCTGTTGGGTAATTGTAGGCACTCTAACTCTTCCCAAGACCACCAACTTTTAACGTAGAGACCTTGCAATAAGAGTTAGCAACTCTTATTTTGGTCTTTGTCTTCCTTTTTAAAATCCAGTTCCATTTTTAATAGGGATGCTTTGGATACTAGATATTAAAAGATATTTTAATGTTGAACATAAGGTATCCTAATTCTCTATTCTCTTATATATCCTTTAATAATGTTAATATTATTATTGCAAATTAGTGTTACCTTAGAAATAGCTGTATAACAATTTGTTTCTTGACATCATTTTATGCAAAAGAAATGAAGCACAAAAATGTTTTGATCATTTTCAACAATGCCAAATAGATTCAGCTCTATACTTGGATAATGTAAACTTGTAATTATACATGCTATTTTCCCCCATTTCCAAAGCCTAAGAGAATTCCAGGATCTGTAGCTTCTCTATGTTAATAATGGCCATGTTGTTCCAAAATGGATAAAGATTGAGAACTCTTCAAAACCATGTGCCATGTTGCTGGCTTCTTTCTTACCTAACTGAGAGAAACATGAGGGCCATAGAAAGGAGCAATTCTTCCTAGATAAGATTAAAAGGAAACTTATTCATTAAATACTAGACCACTGTGGAAAGACTACTTGATAAGTTATCTTAATCCACTGGCAAAGTTATTACAAGAGATATCTTGAGAGATGACTTTTTGGATCCTTAGATTCTGGTGAAGAATAGGCGTGACAGCATAAGTCATTGAGGACAAGATCCCTCCTAAGCTGAATTATTCAAGTCTAAAAGATGATTATCATTGAAGGGAATGGGTCACAATTATTTAATAGAAATCAGTAAAGCATTCATTATGTTTTACAATACACAAATGTTACATATTTGAACTTATTTAATATATATTTTTATTAGAGAATGAACTTACAAAATAATCATGCATAATGTGCAGAATTCCCAAAGAATACCCCTCTACTAACACTTTAAATTGTTTGGGACATTTGTTACAGATTATGGAAAAACATCATCAGACTATTATCACTAAATATGGTCCATAGTGTACATTTGGTATATTTTTCCATAACCCCCTCTATTATGAATGCCATGTATTAGTATTGTACACTTGTTATAGCTCATTGGAAAACACTTTCATATTTGTACTGTTACTACAGTCCATCTTCCACCACATGGTTCACTGTGTTATACGTGTACAATCTATCCAAAACGCATACTCAGAGGAGAAACAAAATAAATCAATGAAAACATTTTAAATTATAAAGGAGACTGGCACTACACTATTAAGCAAGGAGAAATCTTGGGAGGAATAAAAAGGCTCCAACTTCTCAAGCACAAAAGTGCCTATTAGATGCCAGCTGGGATCTCAAAGTCTAAAATGGTCTTCATAAATGTGAAGGAATGCCTCTTGAGCTAAGCTAGGTTTATTAAATGGGGAGTCACACAAACTTGAATTATCACAACCATGAATAGGATTATCTTGGTCCTGTCTACAAATGGATTATGACTGATGTCTGGGAGACAGGATTAATGGGTCAAATATTCCTTTCTTTGTATCTTGAGCACTGTACTGTGTGTGCTGTATGCCATCTTGAGCATGGATGACATGTCCTGTCACCCTCCACAATTATCAAGTGATCTTAGAAAATAATTATGTGTATATGGACAGAGAGAGGTGGGGGTGGGGTGAGAAAACCTTTCTATGGTTGGTATGTAGTTGGCGATATAAGTTTCCAAATGAATAAAATGTTTACAAGGTATCAGTGACACAGATTTTCATAAACTGTATTTTGCTTCCAGTCCTAATCTTGGTCCCATAACAAGTCCCACAGCAGAAAGACACCTGGAAGGAAAACAGATCGTCAGGTTTTTACCAAAATTCAAAAGCCTGTAAATATCCTGTTTGTGATATTCTGTAGTTTTGCCAAGTGTTGCCATTGGGGAAAACTGGGCAAAATGTACAAGGAAACTCTCTATATTATGTCTTACAATTGCATGTGATCTACAATTATTTTAGTAAAAAACAACCTAGGGCTAATTTGGAATGAAATGGACTCCGGTGCCTACAGAGCTGCTCTCCCTCACCCTTTTATGCCTTCAGCATCTTCATCATATTTCAGACCATTCTATTACCTCTTCCTCTTCTAGGTCACTTACCTACCTAAAAGGAAAAATGAAATTCATTTAAAAAATTTTTTCCAACAGAAATCATCCAGGAAAATATATGGAAAATTCATTTTTAACTCACCTTATTCCTACAGTAAATATTTTGCTATATATTTGCTTTTTCTCTTATTATTTTGCTTGTAGCAGTCCTATCACCCCTATTAGGTTATCAGTGCTCACAGAGTCAGGAATACTGATGTCATATTTTTAAACATTTAACTCCCTCTACTCCCTTGCAACTGCCCTCACCCAGAGCCCTCATAGATATTTAGAAAATACTATTTACCTTGAGGAAAAATTTTCTCATAAATTCCACTCCATTTCATATTTCATTTCTGAGTATAGTACGATTTATTTATTTAGCAAATTTTGATTCTTAATTACTTGCTAAATAAATGAGGTGTTTGATACTTCTTACATCAAATTGAAAAAATAATATTGAAAGGCATTCTGAATGTTTCAAATTTAATGATTAAAGGAAAAGAAAAAAATTCTAATTTCTTATATGACTTGGTTTCTACATTTATACTTTTAAAAAATCCTATTATTAGCAAATACTTATGTCACTTCATTGGACATATTAGTGCTGTGAATAGATATCAATTGCTCAAACTGGGTAAAACAATTGAATTATCTTATTATTCACATTTGTTTGCATTTAATATTTCAAGTAAAACATCACAGGAGAAAATCAGGTTATTGCAGGCATCATTTCAAATTACCAAAAATAATCATTCATGCTTTTGAAAGTTTCACGATACCATTCCATAGTAAAATGTGAAGAATATATATTTTTTCTTAGGCTAAAATTTATTTTTCACTTGCTTGATTAACAAAATTAACTGGATATAGCCCATTCAATGCTCCATTTCCTTTTGCAGAAGCTCAAACACAAAATCACAAAATAATTCATTACAAAGACTACTAGTAGAATTAAATGTGGCATACAAAACATTACATCATCTTCCTTTTACCCTTTTAAAGAGAACATGCTGGTTTGAGGTAATTTTAGATTTCAGATGAAATGTAATCACATCATTTCACCCTCACCTAGGGAAGTAAAAAAATTAAACTTTATGCATTAGACTGTAACCTTAAGATTAAGGAATGATCTCGTTTCTTTAATTCACTGGCAATATAATAGTTACATCACTTCAGATGAGATTAGAATTTCAAGATAAGATCCACAGAGAATTTTAATTTCTCTGACTGGCTTTCTGATGATTATTAATTCCTTTATAAAATATAGGAATATTTCATTACTAGGCATATTTAGGCTTGAAAAGCAAAGAAAAATTGGCATATATCATTTGGTAGCTGGTGAGGGTTTAGTCATGTCCTCCACAAAGATATGTTCAAGTTCTAACCCCTGGTTTTGTGGTGTGAACCCATTTGTAAATAAGACCTTTGAAGATCTTATTATTTAAGATGTGAACTCATTTGTGAATAGGATCTTTGAAGATCCTATTTAGATGAGACCAAATCAAATCAGGTTGGGCCTCAATCCATGTGACTAGAGTCCTCAGAAGCAGAGGGAATTTGGGTGCAGTTAGTCAATAGAAACCAGAAGTTAGCATAAGCCAGGAGTCAGTGGAAACAAGAGCAGCAGACAAAAGGAGAGGGAGACCACCATGTGAAGGAAATTGCCAGAACACTACAGACTCCAGAAGAAAGCAAGTCCTGCCAAAACTTTGATGTTGGACTCAGAGCCTCCAAAACCAGAGACAATGAATTCCTATTGTTTAAGCCCATCCATTGTGTGGTATTTGCCATAGCAGCCCTGGAAAACTAAGACAGTAGCCTAACCAGACTTTCATATTTAAGTTTAAAATGTGGTAAATTTTAAATTTAATGAAATGTTGTGCATATGAAGTATGTTTCAGGCACTTTTCTGACTACATTGCAAATATAGTAATGAAAAAAACCCAGCATATCATTTGCTAGATTGCCATTCTATTACGGTTTCAGAGATATATCAGGCAATTATAATTGAGTGAAGGATGAAGGACAATCAGGGTTTTTATTTGGAGACAGAAGCTCATGACGAAGGAAGAAGGTACCCAGTGCAATACTGGGAGCCAAGGAAAGCCTCTTAAAGAAAGTCATATCTAAGTGGACACCAAAACCCTCTGAATCCAGTTAAAAGTGTGAACTTTATCTTGAACACAAGCAGTATCCATTGACTATTTTTAAACAAGGAAGTTTCAGGTTAGACTTGATTTTTAAAAACGTCCCTCAAGCTGAAATATTGAGCATGGACCAAATGAAGTGTGATTATACAAGATACACAAAGAAAGTATATAGTGATTATAAAGCCATGACCCAATGACTCACTCTTATAACACTGCTGGGTCAAGTGTACCACAGTGTAGAATAGGGTTCAAGGAATGGAGAAACTCATAAAATAAACTAGGAATCATTCCAGCTAATAAGAGTAGAATTTGACCTACAATCTTCATTCTTTATGAGAACATCCTCAGTAAACAGAATTTTGGAGGGATAAAAGGCTGAGACATTTGTATACTCTTGGTTTAGTACTATATTAATGCAGTCAAATCCTCACCATCATTCTGACTTTTTAACAAGACTCACTTGCTATGGCTCATATTTATGAGAATTTCTGTGAGACTCCCACATTTTTAAGTCATACTCCTAGCTAAGTTTATAGACAATGGTTTCTTCTCTGTCTTTTGTTTTTTTTTTTAGGAGGTACCAGGGTTTGAATCTGGGACCTCATACATGGGAAGCATGTGTTCAACCACTGAGCTATACCTGTTCCCTGTCATATTTATTTTACTTACCCTTAGTCTAAATGTCCCAACAAATTTCATCAGTATTTCTTTTCTTTTACTCCTTTCGCTATCTTATTTCCTCTTTTTCTAGGTATTATTAAACTCTGTATGTGGGCCAGACATTTAATTTAGAACTTCTCCCATAACTTTAATGCACAGGCACAGTTGAGAATCCTGCTTTAGGTGAGTAGTGCCTTTCATTTTCGTATTTTACCAATGAAGTATCTTCGGGGTAACAAAAATCCAATTGGAATTATCTTAAAGGAAAAGATAATATATTAACCTATTGTGTTGGTTTGATCTTTTACGTGGACTACATAAAATTACGTTCTTTTTTTAGATTCCTATTCAAGCTCTTTATTTAAAAAAAATTATTTAACTAATTTATTTATCCCCCCTTGCTGCTCATGCTGGCTGTGTCCATTTGCTGTGCATTCTTTTATGTCTGCTTGTCTTGCTTTGCTGAGTCATCTTGCTGCACCAGCTCACCGCACAGCGCGGGCCGGCTTGCCTTCACCAGGAGTCCCGGGGAATCGAACCCTGGGCCTCCCATATGGTAAACGGGAACCCAACCAATTGAGCCACAGCCACTTCCCATATTTAAGCTCTTTTAACTTTAACTTTTAATCTGAGATATGTTTCCTGCATGGTTTGTCTCCTCAGTCATTGTCCGTAGGACTCTAAGAAGCTTTAAGAATATGCAGGTGCAGGATTGAGTTCCAGCTTCATCTCCAATGTCACAGAATGGGACTGTACATTATCAGCAGAGCCCTGTGCTCCCTGAAGTCACCTGGATAGAGCCCGGGGAGAGTGGCCTTCTGGAGTATCCACATTGGAAAATTATATTTAAACCTATTGTGAACCTTATATTGAATTACATCAGTTAAGGGTTTTTGATTAGATTGCTAGACCCACAGTGGGTCTTAAGCCTATTACTGGAGGCTTTTAGTATTGGAGAAATAAAAGCCGCAGACACAGAACAAAGTGGCAGTGACAGAGAGAAGCCTCCAGACATTGAAATCAATGAACTTGGTGGAGAGAAAAGCCACAGACTGAGCAGCCAGAAACAGAACAAGCAACAAGGCCGGAGGAGAAGAAAGAGATGCGCCACCACTGCCATTATGCCCTGCCATGTGCCTGATCACCCACAGCTGAGCTCGGGGAGAATGTGAGACTGGAGGAAAAGGTAAAGACCAACAGAACCACCACTGTGCCTTGCCACATGGCAGGAGTCCAAGATCACCAGCAACTGACGTTTGGGAAGAGAACTTTGCTTGATGCCTTGATTCGGACATTTTCCCAGCCATAGAATTGTAAGTTTTTAACCTAATAAATTTTCATTTTAAAAGCCAACACATTTCTGGTATATTGCTCCCAGGAGCTTTTAGCAAACCAAAACACCCATGGGAGTGGGGGAAAACACAGAAAAAAGCAGGTGTTATCAAGTCACAGGAATTAAATGCCACCTGGACTCAGTTTCTCCACATTTCAACCAATTTCCTCTGAATGCCTGCTTGATTTTTTCAGACTAGCTTCTTCTGTAAGACTGGAAGCACAGCTGCAGCAAGCTCCATGTCCACAGATTTGCCCAACAGCTGAGCCAACCTCTTCCCCATACTCAAGGACATGCTATGATTGTCTCAGCTTCAGTCAGTGGCTCACCCCCAGATGAATCAGATACAGCCAGAGTATTGGGTTGAATGATGGGAAGCCCTCATAGAACCATAGAGTTGGAGGAGGAGAAGGGAGAGAAGTTCTTTAAAGGGAAATTTCAAGAGATAATGATGGTTACATTGGTTTTCCCAAGATTATGCCGATTTAAAACCAAAGCTTAAGATTTTTATTTTAAGATTAATGGAGAACCATTAATATATTTCAGTGAGGAAAATTGAAATGAAGTATTTATTTGTTAAATAAAAATACTGTGGCTACAAGATTGGAGAGGTTGATAAAGGCAAGAAAAAAATAGATGGCCGTTGGAGAAATCCAGGTGAAAGCTGGCTTATAGTTTGATAGTAAAATTTAGACTAGAGAAAAGGTAAGGAATTTCAAAAAACAGTTAGCAGGCAGAATCTCTAGGATTCTGAAATTTAGGACTGACACATCACATACGGAGGGAGAAATAGGTTTTGGGTAGCTGATGTGGAATTTTTTCTGTTTTAGAGTTGTGTTTAAGATGTCAATGGAATATATCCACTAAGTAGTAGGGTATATGAGTGTGAAGCAATGTTGTTGGTGGATTATATTACTTAAAATAGTGTAGTATTTGTATGTGAATATATAATAATCATTTTTAGTTATCAAACTTCAAACTTAACATTAGAAAAGTACCATTCACTGTCTATAATTACACTTCTCTAGACAGATTACTTGGAATCTGAAATCCCTCTATAGCTAGAGATTTTAGATTATTCATCTGACAATCAGAATTTTACTTCACAGTTTCTGTTAAACTGATACCTTTATAACAGTTCACCAGCCTCCTTATTCCCAAGGTTACTTTTAAAGATAAAACTCAAAATCAGAAGTAGCAATACTGAACCACAAATCTAAATGCTGAAGAAAAGTGCAAGTGCCAGCTTTTTCTTGCACTCCTTGAGAACATTCAATGTAAAACAAAATTTTAGAACACAGATTATGGATCTTAAATCACAATGTTGATGTCTATTGATAATATAACAAGATATGATATAACATAATATAACTATAAAATAGAACTTCATATATAACTTTATATAATTTATATATAATAAAACTTTATATATAACTTTTTATATAATATGATCTATCACTGTTCTGGGCCTTTTTTTCTTGATTATATTGTAAGTTAGACACAGGTAGGAGGTTTATAGATCACAGAATTTCCAATGGTAGGGTTGATTTACACCATTTTTCTTCCCCGTGCAGAAGGATACCCCAGGGAGGAAGTCAAAATGACCAATGACCAGGTAAGGAGGAATACTACATTCTCTAATTGGTTTCAAGAAAGAGGCTCACCTAGGTAATGGAAGTTAAGTGTAAGGTTACAGACAGGTCGATACATCTCAGCCACCTCCCATAGAAAGTCTGAAAAAGCCAAACAAGCAAGCCAAACTGAAGGGCAGGAAACCCCATGTAGCTCTAGTGGTCTAACAGAGAATAGAACTCAGAGGTCTGAAAACCTACTTGCCTTCATATTCTTCAGCGGCAGCAGCTGTCTATTGAACTTCATTCTAGAGCTCTGTCTTTATGTATACAGCCATTTCGGAATGGATGCTTTGCTCTTTTCTGCTCTCTCATTTATAACACTATCACCCTGTTTCTCCAGTTCAGCTTTATGGGAGAATCACCAGCGTTCTACTTTAGTCAGTGCCTTGAAAAATGGCCTCATCATATCATTATATATCATCCCATAGGTAGGTTACCTGGGGACAAGTGCCAAATCCGGGATCCAAAAGTAGGAGTCGGGAGTATGTAGAATGCTTATGTAGAAGAAATCCCTTAAAGAGGACTCTTAGAAAAAAAAACATGACCTGAGATAGTGGCAGGCACCCTGTCTGGTGCACTGGGGTGATGTCCAATTATAAAAGATAACATGGCCAGAGGAGGAAGGACTTGACAGCCAGAGCAATTATTAATTGAGCATGTCACAGTAAAGATGCTGTAGGGAAGAACAGATGGGAGTTGAAGTTAAAAAACCAACGGTCAACTGAAAAAACAAAAACAAAATAGAGGTGGAAATAAGCACCACAGGTTGAGGGCTAATTGGTATGACTCTCCTAACATTGGACTCCATCTGCTTATTTATCTTATCCATGTATTTTGGGATTTTTAATATATTCAGTGAAGAAATTTTTAAATATGATTCTATATTTTGTCTTGGCCCCTCATCTATAAACCATAAACATGACAATGTGATCCTAGCAACTGCTACTTCAGGGTTCTTTAAACCTCAATTATTAATTCCATGCACACAGAGTATTTAGTTCCAAAAAAAGTTTTAGTTTGTTGTACACTTCCAATTTTTAATGTGTTTCTTTCTGGTGATATGGGTACTAGTAAGGGGGATTGATTAGGCAGACACAGATACAGTCTCTTTTCACTATTTATATATTCATTCTTAAAATACTGGAATTACATGTGGTTTTCAATGCTATTCAAATAAAATTAAACAAGTGTTTCAGTAGTAACTATTCTGAATATGTGATAATTTCTGAGTGGGTATTTATATATGGGACTTTTCATGTAGGATTACATCACTCTTCAAATGTGCATAAATATTATGGTTGAGGATGGAAGACTTCTCCTTTACCAGGTTGTAATCCTAGCCCTGATAGGAATAAAAAGTTCAGAGATAGGAAACAGAAATATAAATATTACCAATATAAGATGGAAAAAGAAAAAAAAAAGTGATGTTCCTTTGAACATAAACAGGATTTGCATAATTCTTTGTAAAGAGTTATAAAGAAATGATTGATATTAGTAAAAAGTTATTCATGTATTTTCAAACTTTAAAGTTTTAAATCTTCATATAATCAAGAAATAAACATGACCCAAAGTATAGGTATATTGCGAATATTCTCACTCTCCTGATTTTGTGATAATCAGGGTAGGCTAAACATTCTCTGTATTAGAATGCATATGTCCCCAGACCTAGTTTTTCTACCGAGGGCTGGTTTTTAGAATGCTGGTGATAAGTTAAGCCTGATTTATTATATGACCATTGTGATGGTTAGACTAATGTGTCAACTCTGCCAGGTAATTGTATCCAGGTGTTAGGTCCAGCAAGCACTGGGCTAATTGTAATACAAGAGCATTTATGGACTTCATTCACCAGTGAGTTTACTGCGTGGATGGCTGATTACATCTGCATCAAACAGGGAGATTGCACCAGCAATGGGTGAAACTTTTATCCAATCAGTTGAATGCCTTAAAAGGGGAAGTGACTTCAACATTCAGAGAGACTTTCCCAGCTCATCTTTGGACAGTCAACTTCTCCCAGAACCTAATCAGGGACCTTTCCTCAGACTTTTGTCAGAGCCCCTGGCTTGCAGCCTGCCTATGGAACCTGGACTTGTGCATCCCCATGGTCACATGAGAGATTCTTATAAAATCTCATAATATTGACAGATGTCTTTTGTTGATTCTGTTTCCTGAGAGAACCCTGACTAATACAGCTTGGTATCAGGAGTGGGGTAGTTCTTGAAGAAAGTCTTAAACATGGGATGTCTGAGATGGTTCTGGGAGTTTTGTAATTGGCTCTCTGCTCTAATTGGACTCAAGGGTACTAATGACTCTCTTTCCAATAATGAAGAGGTTGCTAACAGTCCATGGTGTGAGCTGGCAATAGAGATACGCAAAATAACATCACTGGATTCCCCTACTTCCATGCTTATAAGAAGCAAGGATCTGGGTGAGAGTGTTTTCAACACCTTAACAGAATTTTGTGGAATCATAAAGTATAATGATGTTGGCTGGCTCCTCCTAGACACTCTGGATAAAGTTACAAAAGAAAGAGATGAGCAAAAGTCTTCAAATTTTAAACTTAAATACTGCATGAATGATATGAAAGTTTCTACATGTGCCTTGAAAGAAAATCTTGTCTCCTGTAGCCACAGACTTGAGATACCTGAGAATCAAACCCAGACTCTCATTGTATGAGTAGCAGAATTACAGAGGAAACTAAAATCTCAACCTCACAGGGTTTCTGCAATTAAAGTGAAGGCATTGATTGGAAAGGAGTAGAACCCCAAGGATTGGGATGGACATATGGGATGATGATAATATTGGTGGGGACATTGGAACTCTAAATTCTGCTGAGACTTTACCAGATAAACCTGTGATGCCCTGCCCTGTGGAGCCCACACCTTGTCAACCTTGTATCATCCAGCCTCCAGCCTGCCCCAGGGCATCCGGAACTCCTTCCAGCCCTGAGCCTCCAGCCTAACCCAGAGAATCTGGACCTCCTCCCAGCCACGAGGCAGTACCAGCCAAACTCCAGTATGCACTGCCCAACTTCCAGTCTGCCCTGAGGAATCGCCTTCCAATCCCTGACTGAAGAGATTAATCTTGTCTCACCAGAAGAAACTGCAAAGGAATGCCCTGAGGTCAGTAGCCTGCAAGACATCTCTAATCCTTCTCCTTACCCCGACCCCCACCACCCCTCTTGTCTTCGAGACTTATTACTAGACTGAAATCACAACAAGCCCCCAAAGGTGAAATACAAGTGTGATCCATGAGGAATTATGCTATACTCTGAAAGAACTGCATGAGTTTTCCAACTTATATAGACAGAAATCAGGGGAATATGTATAGGAATGGATTCTAAGGGTATGGGATAATGGTGGAAGGAATATAAAGTTGGATCAGGCTGAATTTATTGATATGGGCCCACTAAGCAGAAATTCTGGATTCAATGCTGTACCTCAAGGGGTTAGAAAGGGCTCTAAGAGTTTGTTTGGGTGGCTGACTGAAATATGGACCAAATGATGATGTAGCATGTCTGATGTTGAGATGCCCAATTTGACCTGGTATACAGTAGATGAGGAGATTCAAAGGCTTAGAGAGATTGGAATACTACAATGGATTTACCATTTGAGACCTGCCCACCTACTCCAGGAATGTCCAGAGGACACACCTTTAACCAGGACTGTGATGAATAAATTTGTAAGACTAACTCCATCTTCTCTGAAGAGTTCTGTGGTTGCTCTTCTCTGCAGTCCAGATACTAGTGTAGGGAGGGCTGTAATGGAATTGGAATCCTTAAACATTATGAGGATGATCAGATCTCGGTCCGGTAAAAGTCAAGTATCAGCAGTTAATCGCCAAAGGCAAGGTGGCCGTGGCTACCACAATGAAAGACAAATTCAAAATATCCCACAGAATAGTCTGAGTCGCATGGAGTTATGGGGTTGGCTAATAGATCATGGGGTACCTAGAAGTGAAATACATGGGCAGTCTACTAAATTTCTTGTGGATCTGTATAAGCAGAAGAGTTCTAGGTCGAGTGAACAAAACCCTAACTCAAATTACAGATGCAGAGAATCACGGCCCCTTAATCAATTCCCAGACTTAAGACAGTTTACAGACCCAGAGCCCTTTGAATGAGGAGAAGGCTAGGTCCCCTTGAGGAAGGATCCTGTTAAACAGTCAAAAATTTATACTGTTAAAAAAAAAAATTATACTGTTAAAAAAAAAATTTATACTGTTAATCTTCCTCCCACCTTTCCCCAGGGAGACCTACAGCCTTTTGACAGAGTAACTGTGCATTGGGGAAAAGGAAATGATCAGACATTTCGGGGATTATTATACACTGGCTCAGAAGTCACATTAATTCCAGGAGACCCAAAACGTCACTGTAGTCCACCAGTCAGAGCAGGGGCTTATAGAGGTCAGGTGATTGATGGAGTTTAAGCTCAGGTCTGTCTCACAGTGGGTCCAATGGGTCCCCAGACCCATTCTGTGGTTATTTCCCCAGTTTCAGAATGTATAATTGGAATAGACATACTCAGTAACTGGCCAAATCCCCACATTGAATCCCTGACTTGTGTAGTGAGGGTTATTATGGTTGGAAAGGCTAAGTGGAAGACTCTAGAACTGCCCCTGCCTAGCAAAATAGTAAAACAAATGCAATACTGGATTCCTGGAGGGATTTTAGATATTAGTGCCACCATCAAGGATTTGAAAGATGCAGGGGTGGTGATTCCCACCACATCCCCATTCAACTCTCCTATTTGGCCTGTGCAGAAACCAGATGCTTCTTGGAGGATGACAGTAGATTATCGTAAACTTAACCAGGTGGTGACTCCAATTGCGGCTGCTGTCCCAGATGTGGTATCATTGCTTGAGCAAATCAACACTTCCCCTGGTACCTGGTATGCAGCTATTGATCTGGCAAATGCTTTTTTCTCAATTGCCATTAATAAGGTCCACCAGAAACAGTTTGCTTTCAGCTGACAAGGCCAGCAGTATACCTTCACTGTCCTGCCTCAGGGGTATATCAACTCTTCAGCCCTATGTCATAATATTGTCCGCAGGGAACTTGATCATCTCTCCCTCCCACAAGACATTGCACTGGTCCAATATATTGATGATATCTTGTTGATAGGACCTACTGAGCAAGAAGTAGCAAAGGCTCTAGATTTTTTGGTAAGGCATTGCATGAGAGAAGATGGGAGATAAATCCAACAAAACTACAGGGTCCTTCACCTCAGTGAAATTTCTAGGTGTCCAGTGGTGTGGGGCCTGTCGAGATATCCCTTCGAAAGTAAAGGATAAGCTGTGCTCCTGGCCCCTCCTGTGACCCAAAAAGAGGCACAATGCTTAGTTGGCCTCTTTGGATTTTGGAGACAACACATTCTTCATTTGGGTGTGCTACTCTGGCCCCTTTACCAAGTGACCAGAAATGCTCCTAGTTTTGATTGGGCACCGGAACAAGAAGAGGCCCTGTGACAGGTCCAGGCTGCTGTGCAAGATGCACTACCACTTGGACCATATGATCCAGCAGATCCAATGGTGCTGGAAGTTTCAGGGGCAAATAGAGATGCTCTCTGGAGCCTTTGGCAGGCCCCTATAGGGGAATCACAACGCAGACACTTAGGATTTTGGAGCAAAGCCTTGCCATCCTCTGCAGATAACTACTCCCCTTTTGAGAAGCAGCTTTTGGCTTGCTACTGGGCCTTAGTAGAGACTGAATGCTTAACCATGGTTCATCAAGTTACCATGAGACCTGAGATGCCTATCATGAGCTGGGTTTTGTCTGACCCACCAAACCATAAAGTTGGGCATGCACAGCAGCACTCCATAATAAAGTGGAAGTGGTATATACGAGATAGGGCTCGAGCACGTCCTGAAGGCACAAGTAAGTTACATGAGGAAGTAGCCCAAATGCCCATGGTCACCACCTCTGCCGTGTTACCTTCTTTTTCCCAGCCCACAGCTTTGGCCTCTTGGGAAGTCCCTTACAATCAGTTGACTGAGGATGAGAAAACTCGGGCCTGGTTTACAGATGGTTCTGCACGATATGCAGGTACCACCCGAAAGTGGACAGCTGCAGCACTGCAGCCCTTTTCTGGGACATCCTTGAAGGATAGCAGTGAGGGCAAATCCTCCCAGTGGGCAGAACTTCAAGCAGTGCACTTAGTTGTTCATTTTGCTTGGAAGGAGAAATGGCCAGAGGTGTGTTTGTACACTGATTCATGGGCTGTTGCCAATGGTTTGGCTGGATGGTCAGGGACTTGGAAGGAACATGATTGGAAAATTGGTGATAAGGAGGTCTGGGGAAGAGGTATGTGGATAGACCTTTCTGAGTGGGCAAAAAAATTAACATATTTGTGTCCCACGTGAATGCTCACCAGAGGATGACTTCAGCAGAGGAAGAGTTTAATAATCAAGTGGATAAGATGACCTGCTCTGTGGCTAATGCTCAGCCTCTTTCCCCAGCCACTCCTGTCATTGCCCAATGGGCTCACGAACAAAGTGGCCATGGAGGTAGGGATGGAGGCTATGCATGGGCTCAGCAACATGGACTTCCCCTTACCAAGTTTGACTTGGCTACAGCCACTGCCGAATGCCCAATCTGCCAGCAGCACAGACCCACACTCAGCCCCTGATATGGTACCATTCCTCAAGGTGACCAGCCTGCTACCCGGTGGCAGATTGACTACATTGGGCCACTTGTACCATGGAAGGGACAGTGATTTGTTTTAACTGGAATAGACACATACTCTTGATATGGGTTTACATTTCTGGCATGCAATGCTTCTTCCAAAACTACCATCTGTGGACTTACTGAATGTCTTATCTACCGCCATGGCATTCCACACAGTATTCCTTCTGATCAAGGAACCCATTTCACAACAAATGATGTACACGAATGGGCACATGCCCATGGAATTCACTGATCTTATCATGTTCCCCATCACCCTGAAGCAGCTGGATTAATAGAAGGGTGGAATGGCCTTTTGAAGACCCAATTATGGCACCAACTAGGTGGAAATACCTTGCAGTCCTGGGTCAATGTTCTCCAGGAGGCTGTGTATGCTCTAAATCAGCATCCTCTCTATGGTCCTCTTTCTCCCATAACCAGGATTCATGGGTCCAGGAATCAAGGGGTGGAAATGGGAGTGGCACCACTGACTATTAACCCTAGTGATCCACTAGGAAAGTTTTTGCTTCCTGTCCCTGCAACCTTAAGCTCTGCTGGTCTACAGGTTTTAGTCCCATAAGGAGGAGTGCTGCCACCAGTGAACACAACAATGATTCCATTGAACTGAAAGTTAAGACTGCCAGCTGGCCACGGTGTGCTTCTCTTACCTGTGAATCAACAGTCAAAGAAGGGAATTACTATACTGGCTGGGGTGATTGATCCTGACTATCAAGGGGAAATAGGACTACATCTACATAATGGAGATCAAGAAGAGTTTGCCTGGAATGCAGGAGATCCTCTAGGGCATCCCTACTACTGCCATGCCCTGTGATTAAAGTCAATGGAGAATTGCAACAAACCAATTCAAGCAGGACTAACAATGGCCCAAAATCTTCGGGAATGAAAGTTTGAGTCACCCCACCAGGCAAAGAACCACGGACAGCTGAAGTGCTTGCTGAAGGTAACAGGAACATGGAATGGGTAGTGGAAGAAGGTAGTGATAAATATGAACGTCGACCACATGACCAGTTACAGAAATGAGGACTGTAATAGTTATGAACCCTTCTTCCTTGTTTTGTTATAAGTATGATTGCATATGTACACAAAACAAATTTTCTTTGTTTTCTCCCCAACCTTCTCCCCTATCATATGAAAAGTTGTATTAATTTCATGTCATAATATTTAAGGATGTCAAGTTTAAGAGTGAATATTACCCAAGGGCTTGCACCCTATTCTGGGGGGAATTAATGCATTTCCAGTTGAATGCAGGGTAGTTGAACATTGTTAGGCAGAAATATATATGTATGCTTGTCTGTTATTGTTTTTACTTAGAGACTAAGTATGGTTTAGGGTAATGTGTATGGTTGCCGGGTTGACAAGGGGTGGACTGTGATGGTAACCTAACCATCCTGTATGGGATTGACTGTCGACAAGTTAATGTGTCAACTTGGTCAGGTAATTGTGTCCAGGTGTTAGGTCCAGCAAGCACTGGGTTAATTGTAATACAAAAGTATTTATGGACTTTGATCACCAGTGAATTTACAGCATGGATGGCTGATTACATCTGCATCAATCAGTGAGATTGCATCAGTAATGGATGACGCTTTTATCCAATCAGTTGAATGCCTTAAAAGGGGAAGTGATTTCAACATTCAGAGAGACTTTCCCAGCTTGTCTTTGGACAGCCAACTTCTCCCAGAACCTCATCAGGGACCTTTCCTCGGACTCTCATCGGAGCCCCTGGCTTGCAGCCTGCCTTTGGAACCTGAACTTGTGCATCCCCATGGTCACGTCAGAGACTCTTATAAAATCTCATTTTATTGGCAGATATCTCCTCTTGATTCTGTTTTCTGAGAGAACCTTGACTAATACAACCATCCTGTATGGGAAATGACTAACTCTAGGTATCTTTCTTCAAACTTAAGAGATATAGCAGGTGGATGATGTGGCTCAAATGGTTGGGCGTCTGTCTCCATATGGAGGGATGTGGGTTTGATTCCCGGGACCTCCTGGTAAAAATCAAAAAAAGAAAAATATAGAAGGCATGCGGGCCTCATGGCCCCATGCACTGGTGTGCCATCAAGCCTTGCAAGTGGGTGAACCCCCCAGGTCCTGTGCGTGGGTGCACAGCTGGGCCCCACAAGTGGGTGTGCCTCTAGGCCCCAGGAGCGGATGAGCTCCCCAGGGCCTGTGCGCGGGTGTGCCATCAGGCCCTGTGAACCACGCAGCAAGATTATGACTTAACAGGAAAGTGAGGTAACAGGAGAGTGATGCAAGGGAGAGCCAAGACGAGATGCACCAAAACACCATAAACTAAGGTG
Source organism: Tolypeutes matacus (assembly GCA_026826555.1). Lineage (NCBI taxonomy): Eukaryota > Metazoa > Chordata > Mammalia > Cingulata > Chlamyphoridae > Tolypeutes > Tolypeutes matacus. Next base: position 4,026,534 of record JAKSZT010053791.1, on the reverse strand, counting down.
GTGCAAGTGGTAGGACGCCTCTCTCCCATATCAGAGGTTCCGAGGATCGAATCCCAGTAAAGACAGGAGGAAAAGGATGAGAAGAGAAGGCAGGAAACGGACACGGAGAGTTGCCCAGCGAACGGACACATAAACAGCAAAAACTGGGGGGGGATGGCGAGGGGGGAGGTAAAAATGGATAAAAGTAAATAAATAAATAAATCCTTAAAAATATATATATAGGGGAGGAATATATGGACTATAATTATAGCAATACTTTGACAATGCTCTTTCATAATTTGTTAACAAATGTTTCACAACAATGCAAAGTATTTGTGGTGGGGTGATGTGTGGGAGCTCTGTATGATGTTATGCATGTTTGTTTTGTAAGTTCACAATGTTTACTGAACACTTATTGTTTATGTATGTTCGTGTATGAATGATATATTTCAATAAATTCTTTAACAAAAAAAGTATAGGTATAGGTCTTAATGGAGTTTGGGAAATTACATACTGATTAATTTCATGCTTTTTCTGTTATCTAACTACAAATCAGGCAAATATAAATATGCATATTATAAACTGACCTTGAACAGAGTTCTGCAGATGATTAACCACAATTATAGTGAAATTATATATGTTTTTATTCCTTGAAGAGTAGTTTCAGATAAGATCAGTCTTCTCTATTTTCATTTAGTCAAAATTTACTATTTAATGTTAGATCACACTAAAACTTAACACTGAGAGGGAAATTAAATTGAATTAAGTAAAAGAAAGGTTATAATCCAAAATATTTTTCCTTATAGCTGAAACAAAAATTTTTAAATTAGAAGATAATTGCTGTCTTAAGAAAAATACATTCATGTTTCTCTCTTAATTGTAAATTATTTATCACAAAGATTCTTATTATTAAGATTTATAATGATTGATAAAAGATTCTTCCATTTGCAAACACCCTTAAAGAATTTGGGAGGGTTAAATTTTACATTTAATTTGAATAAGTTTACATGAAGAGATGCTCTTATGTATTACTTGGATATTATATATAATCATAATGCATTATAACTGAAAACTGTGTGTTTACAAAACCATATAAAAGATCATAGTTAATACTGCATATATAAGACTGTTTTTACAAAATATAAATACAAATAAACTAGAGAGAAGGAAACAGAATAGCAGCAATGTACAGCAAGGGAAGCACAGAGAGATTGAGAGATGATGAGTTTTGTTTGGTTGGTTGGTTGGTTTTGTTTTTAGTGTTATTGTTATTATTACTGGAATAATGAAAATGCTCTAAAAATGATTGAAGTGATGAATAATACACAACTATGTGATGATACCAAATGCCATTGATTTTACACTTTGGATGAATTTATGCTTTATTAATATTTATCAATAAAATTGATTTGTTACAAATGACCATAGAAATGGCAATAGTCAAAAGTCTGAACCAGCTCTTTAACCCAGTGGTTCCAAGACTTAGACGATAACTGATAATAAGCTTCCTCTCTCTGTACACTAAAGTTTAAAAGAGAGAGAGAGACAAAGGTAGTCCTTCCTACCCTCCCCCCAAAAATGGAACTGGTTAGAATATGATTGTGAATTCTTCTTGGTCAAAGACAAACCAGACTTAAGAAGAGTAAACCTTTCCATGTGTCTTCCAAAACTCTTAACTCAAATACAATTCAGGTCACCTAAGAGGCATAACCTATTTCTAGGTAGTAGAAAATTGTGAGAAATAAGAGCAAAAGAGTCAGAATTTGAAATTGATAAAATGCATTGAAGGAACCAGAATTTACAATTAATAAAAAATTGTTTCAAATTGACATTTTAAAAAGTAAAATACATTAAAAAGTATGAGAAACAAGACCTGAAAAAATATACAATAGATACCCTAGCAGAGGAATTACTTTTGGAGAGCTCATTCTTGGCTAAGTAATCATTTTGTAACAGCAGTGTCAAGTGGCTTTGGCTATTATATGGTGCAGATAAAACCTGTCACTTCAGTGAAGATAGAAACAGATGAATGGGAAAATCTGAAATAATAGCCAGTGACTAGAAGTGAGAATAGACAAGAGATGGTTTCCTAAGAACCTATGAGGTGAGATAGGCATCCCTTTCCTTTTCCATTGCTATCTCCAGCCATTACTACTTCACTTTTTTATTAAAACAACTGATCCTTTGAAGCTCTTGCTATCCAGCTGTACTGGATAGCTGTACTGCTCTGCCTGGTTCCACCCTTGATGAAGATCTTCAGGAAGACAGTCTTTCTCTTCAAGCCAGTACCTACAATAATACAATATGATTCCAATGTCCATGGGAATAACCAATCTCATAGTGTTCCTTCTTTCCTCTTTAATCTCCTTAAAATTAAATGACCTTAGTTTTTAGTCTACTTCAACTACCTACTCATATGGGCATCTCAGAGCTTGGTTAATATCCAGGACTCCTTTAGCTCTGAAATATTAAATTCAAATATCTCATTTCTTTACCATAATGTGACTTTCACACAGTTTTGTCATTACATCTGTTCTTCTAAATCCCGAGACTCAAGACATTAATCCTTCCACTATTTTCTAATATGCAAATCACTTGCCTTCTTCACTGCCTTTCCTACCCAGTTTAAGTTGTGTGACCCATCCCTTCAGAAGACTTTTTCCAAAATCCAGATTCCTCACTCTTTTACCTTCTGCTTTTTCAGGCCAGAAACATCTGGAATCTATCCAAATATCTGCTTTTACCATAACTATGTCTAAGATCCTGAGAAATGCTGGAGAAAAATCACAAAACCATATACATTTCTGACACTAAAAATCCATTGTTTTTAGCCTCAACAGCAATCTTTCTCTATTTTTCTGATCAGAATTCCCTTCTCTTTACCATCTAGACTTATATTTTCTTGACAAAATGTGACTCTGATAATTTTCCTCCACAGTTTCAGCATTTGAGCTTGTTTCCTACTACATGCAGAAAACAGACCTTCTTAACTATGTTTTCATTTAAAATATTGTCCCTTCCCCTGTCTAAAAAACACTCCTTTTTCTTATCTTCAGTCTACTATCCCTGCCCATCAGCATTCTGATACATGCTACAACATGAATGAATCTTAAAGACATCATGTTGCGTGAAATAAGCCCAGCACAAAAGGACAAGTATTGTATGATCTCACTGATATGAAACAGAGTCAAAGCAGAGTCAGAAACTTGAATACAGGCTACCAGTAGAAGATAGGGAGTCAATGTTTAATTGGTACAGAGTTCTGTTTGGGGTAATGGAAACATTTTTTGGTAATCGATGGTGTTGATGGTAGCACAGCATTGTCAATGTCATACCACTGAATTGAATATTTGAATGTGGTTGAAAGGGGGAAATTTTAGGTTGTATATATGTTACCATAATTAAATTAAAAACATACCATAGGATTATACAACATAAACAGAGAACCATAATGTAAATGATGGACTATAGCTAATACAATAATTATAAAAATATGTTTCATCAATTATACAAAGGAACCATTGAATGCAAAATGTTAATCATGGGGAAAACTGTGTGTGTGAGGGTGGTATATGGGAACTCTGTAAATTCTGCATGATTTTTCTGTAAACTACAACTTCCCGAATTTAAAAAAAAAGCTACAAATCAAGTCTATCCCATAAAGAAAACCATAAACAAAAGCAAGCAAACAAACACAAAGCTTCCTAGACTTGTAACTCTATTTTTTTTTTTTTTTTTTTAATTATGGGTAAAAATCAAAATTCTCACAATACATACAAACATTTGTAAAATGATATATAAATATATATGCATATATGTGTATTTGCTTACAAAGATGTTATTTTTTATATATATATATACATATATTTTAAGAGGTGCTTAGATTACCTAAAATACTCTATTTTTATCTTTCAAATCAAAACATCAAAACCTTTTGGCAATTGGTTTATACTTGTGGTCTTCACTTCCTCACTTCCTTTGTACTCTTCATGTGTCTTTCAAACACAAAGGCATCCACCACTGTACTTAATGCAATATGACACCCAAGTGTGATGCATCAAGACTAAATCCACTAGAATCCCCCATTTCTAACTTGACTTCCTAGAAGGAGTTGGCACTGTTTGCCACTCATTTCTTCTTCAAATACTCTAATCTGTTGATTTCTAGTATACCGCAGTTCCCTCATTTTATTTTTCATCAATTTTCTGAAGCTTTTCAGTCTTTACTAGACTTTTACTTCTCTGTTCATGTTTTAGTGTCTTTCGGGTCTTTGTTCTAAGCCCTCTTTTCTCACTACAACTTTTTTTTAAGTTATCTCTAGTTCCCTAGTTTCAATTAGTTATATACTAATGACACCCAAAGAGAAATTCTGAGGTTTGATCTCTTTAGAGAACTTCTTAGATTTATATCCAACTTTCTCTTACATGGTTATCCTCAAAACACACCAAAACAGTTAAGAGCAAAATAGAACATCTCTGTTCCCATTATCTCCTAATTTCCAAAATTCATACTATCTACTGAATTGCTCAAGGCTCAGTCATAATTTTTGGCTTTTATTTGTTATCCCTAACACACATGTCATCAATAATCATGCCCTATTGGTTCAATCTCCTGGTAATTCATCAGACTGACATCTTTAGAAGCCCATTTCAAATATGTTGTTTCAGGCCACCGCTATGTCTTGCCAAGATTACTGCAACACTAAACAAGACTCCTACCTTCTTAACCGATATGCCCTCCAATCTAATACTTAAGCCACAGGCCATGTAACATTTTAAAAATAAAAATATGACCTATTCCTCTCTTTCTTAAATTGTTTAATTGCTCACCATTATCATCTAGAAAATGCCCCAAACTTCATAATACTACTCATGCACCTTCTTTAAATGGGTACTCATATACTAGATGCGGTATACTAGAAATCAGGATAATTTTTATCTCCCTGTCCCACCCTATTGCTATGCTGTGCCCCAAATTAGAGCACAATTTTCTCCACTGCTTCTAAGAGTGATTCCTGAAATAGGATTTCCAAACTATTCACTTGATTTCCTACTTCTCAACCTTGTATTTGATACTATTTCCACTAGAATACATTCCTGAACACCTAAACCAGGAATTCCTGAATACTGAAGTCTACCTGTAATTGATTTACCATAGTACATATTTACCATGTTGTCACTTGCCTATTTGTTTATCTAAGTCACCTGATGTGATTGCAAGTTCCTAAAGTACACAGATCATACCTGCCTATCTCATAGTCATACTCATATGCCCAGCAATTAGTATAGATGTTGATAAATATTAAAGTGTAACTTAATGAAAGAATGGATGGGTTTTGGCAAGACATAATCCAGCAAATTATCCATTTGGGCAGAGAGCTCTGATGAGACCAATCCATGGGCTGCTGTCTGGTTAATAGATGGCTGATTTTAGTTCAGTCATCCCTTTCTAGACTAACTATCTGTGGCCAACATAATGTAGTATTAGCAAGCATTTTATTCCCAAAAAACACTAGAAGGGAGTGATAGGCATTGATATCACTTACACTCAAGCTTCTTAAAAGAAGGCAATATAGTTGGAAAATACCTAACTTATTTTTTTCAAATACACTATTATCCATGCTTCAGGTTAGAAACTCATTCTTCTGGGAAGTTTTTCCTAATCTCCATATCCAAAACTATAAGAGGGGTTCCTTCTTTGTGTTCTTGGAGACATTATGAGTTAATGTCCATTCATTGACTATGGATTGCTTAAGGAAGTGAACTATAACTTAGAAGCTCAGTACATGGTATATTGAATGTTGAATGGGGAAATAAATGATCACATGAATGAAGAAACAAATTCCTAAATCAAAAGCACATGTTTTTTAAAGGGTCTTTCTTGCTGGGGAAGCCATGCTCAGTGGCCATCTCCCATCCCTTGCTTACACCACCCCCCACCAATGTCCCTTCTATTGCAAGATTATGCTTCAGTCTATCTCCACTCCATTCTAATGTTAAGTCTAATGAAAAGGCCCAACCAGACCTTAAACCTAAAACCCAGGAATAAGCAGCCACAGATGCTAATCATGGTAGAAATTCTCATTGGCAGGGTCCCCTCTCCCCAGGGTAGATAAATACCACATGCAAACAGCCTAGATTTGTCTCTTCTCTGATGCAAAGTGGGGCAGGCAGAGCTGACATCCACCAACCCTGACCCTAGCAGTTTTTGAACACCCCTGGAGACTAGCCACTATGGGATTTCTTCACCTGCTCTTTTGAACTCTGTGTGCTCTGTAAATAATAAAATGGTCATTTGTTGAAAGTTTCTGTTGTGCCTGAGCCTGTGTTTTCATAACACACTGTGTAGGAACTTGTTTCACAGATCTTAACAAATTTATCTTTTTAAACTTAAAAATAAATGTAAATACATGTGATACTGAGTGAAAGTAGATTTTTTTCTCCTGATTCCCTTTAAAAGCCAAGTTCTGAGACAATGGAGTTTCAAAGACAGAAAGAGTTTATTTGTTTGCACAAGCAAAGGAACACAGTGGCCTAATGGCCCCAAACTGTCTCCTTGCTCTGCAGAAATTCTAATATTTTATAAAATCAGGGTGCTAATGAATAATTGGGGTGGAGCTGGATACAGGTTCCTTCATTAATAAACATTAAGGGGCTGAACAGGATGGGGGCCAGCACCAAACCAGAGTCACAAACTTACAATCATCAGAGATCAAGGTTCTGAGACAGAGTAGAGGTCAGTCACAAGGTGTTCCATGTGGATATTAAACAGAAGAGGGTGGAGTGGTTACCATCACAATAGTAAGCACACACAAGGCTAAGTCTAGAGGAACATAAACAGGAATGAGACCTATTTAGAATAACCATCACAATAGCAGGTCTAGGCTTGCAAATCCAGCCAGTTTCAGCAATTTCAGTTATTAACCTTTTGCTATTTTATAATATAAAAGGATATATATGATTTTGTAATCAGAATTATTTGTTAATTCTTAACACTTGGTTATGAAGTTGGGGGATGATGGATTCCTCTAGGTTCTTGGCTATGTTACATAAAAGAATTTAAGAACATGCCTGTTTAATTAGTCTAGTAGTTTTTTGAGAAATGGGAGAAAATAACAGGATTATGCACCTAGACCTGTAGATGTGGACTCCTCTAGGCAGAGATAGCATTTTGGGCTTGTGGGGCTATCTTTATTAAGCTATTATTTACTCCTTCCTCTCCTAATGTTGGGGAGGGGTCCCAGCTGTTTGCTGTTCTGATTGGTTACCCTACCTATTAGCTCCCAGGGGATCAATAGTGAGGCCCCTTGAGGGTATCTGGGGCCTCCCCTTGATCCCAAACAGGATCTTGTTCCAATCTCATTCCAAATGGGGTTCTCATGGCCAAGGCCTCCCAGGGTCCTTCCAGCAGCCTTCTTAGTGGCAGTCTTTCCCTCAGGGAGTTTCCAGATAGGGTTCCATGGCCACATGTTTTGCAGCCACGTTTTTCTGCCAGGTCTTAGACCCGTTTTCCCTTTTCCTAAACTAACCTGCCTACACTCCCCCCTCAGAGGGTTTACACCCTTTTTCTTAAGGGAGCACTGAAGGGCGATGATCATTCTTCTGTAACTACTTCTTCCTGGTTAGGGGGAGTAGGCCCTACCTAACAAGGTATAAAACCCTCTGGCTATTCTATCACAGTTGGGGGAAGACGAGTCTGGAACCAAGGGTGGAGCTGGATGAAATCCCTGCATAACTCATAAGGCATTGATTCTGGAAGAAATAAACTTAATTAGAATTTTGAAGATACATGGTCCCACTAAAAGGCTACTGGACCATGAGAGTAGGAAAGGCCCTAAAAGCTGCATCCTTCCAAAGTTGTTGGGCTTCATCTTGCAGGTTTCGAATGCTGTCTAGGACTATTCCAGAGTGATTTACATAGAAACAGCATTCCTCCTTGAGGAACAGACATATTCCTCCCTGTGCTGCTGTTAGAATGTTTAGTGCCCTGCAATTTTGCAGCACCACAGTGGCAGGAAAGTCTGTTTGCTATCTTAGAGCTTCTAAGGCATGGCTAGTTTATTCTATTCTGTTGGTTAACTCTACAGAGAGACTGTGGTAGACCAACTGGGTTTGGTAAAAACTGGCAACCCCAGTTCCCACAGTGGTGGTTATGCCAGCTAAGAGGGGGATGGGAAGAGGCATTGCCCTTTTTAGTTATTGTATAGGGAGAAAATGCAGGAAATAGACACAGACAAAATTTCTTAAGGGTGTTTGGCTTGCCCTCCCCCTAGCAATAGGCATTTGGGCTAGCGTTAAAGGGAACAGCTGGCTTTGACACAGACACTGCTTAGCTTTGTCTCTTGAAGAGGTATTTCAGGCCATCCAATGGCTGGCACTCAAATGTCCCATCAGGTGCTTCTGGTGAGTTGGCACTTCCTTGGGCAGCTGGCTTCACTTAGGATAAATGCAACCAGCTGGCAATTCCTTTAACTTTAACACCTGTGGGAGTAATGAGCCCCACAGAGTAAGGTCCCTGCCATTTTGGCTCTAATTTAGAGTGAGGCCTGTCCTTCTGGCAGGTTTTGATCAGAACCTGGTTTCCAGGTTTAACTTTAGATAAAGGTAGCTCACAGTTGGGGCTAGGGAAGATTTTATTCCCGAACTCTTGAATGACTTGTTGAGTTTTTCCTAGGTTGATAAAATATTTCATGAGTTCCTGGGTCTCCTGATCTAGTACCAGGTCCCAGGTGAGGAAAGGTTACCCATAGACCACCTCAAAAGAGCTAAGCTGGAGTGGGTGTTTTGGAGCTCTACATAGCCTCAGCAAACAATGGGTAGATTAGTGACCTAAGTGATATAATCTTTTGGCAAAGTTTGGCCAGAATTTGTTTCAGGACACAGTTAGCTCTTTCTACTTTTCCTAAGGATTGGGATCTTCAGGAACTATGAAGATGATATTTAATTTCAAGGGCAGCCGATAGACCTTGGATTATTTTGCCAGTAAAGTTTGACCCATTATCACTTTGGAGGCACTTAAGCAATGCAAACCTGGGAACGATTTCCTTTAGGACGGCCTTAGCCACCTCGTTTGCTGTTTCTCTCCTAGCGGTAAATGCTTCTACCCATCCAGTAAAAGTATCTACTAGTACTAAGAGGTACTTATAGCCCTGGCAGGACGACATGTGGGTAAAGTCTATCTGCCAGTCCTCCCCAGAGTATGATCCCCACAGCTGGACAGGGCGTTTAAGGAAGGAGGTTTGCTAAGCCTGCTATTGTTTGAGTCATTAATGGCACATAAGGAGCAACTCTTGGTAATGTCCTTGATGATTTTTGCCAAGCCCTGGCCCTCAAAAACCCATTTGACTAAGCTGCTCAGGGTATCCCTCCCTAGATGAGTGGCTTGGTGAAGTCTGTGAAGGATCTTCTACTGCACTGCTCCTGGAAGGTAGACTTGAGTGTCCTTAACAAACCACGCACCAGCTTCCAGAGTGAACCCTAGACTAGCTACCTTGGTATGCTCATCCTGGGTATATTCTGGAGCCTTAGGTAGTGGGACAGGTTCTGGAATAAGGGCTAGGAGGGAGAGATGGGTTTGCGCTCCGGCTTTAGCTGCTGCGTCTGCTCAGGCATTTCCCCTAGCTACAGCAGTGCCTGTCTTCTGGTGCCCTGGGCAATGCATAACTGTTATTTCTTGGGGCAACAGAAGAGCCTCATGTCCAGGATTTCTTGCCTCTGCTTAATAGGTGATGCACTGTTAGTAAGCAAGCCTTGTTCTCGCCACACAGCAGAGTGAGAGTGGAGGACAAGGAAAGCATACCTGGAGTCTGTGTAAATGTTAGATCTTTTCCCAACTGCCAGCTTTAAACTTTGAGTGAGGGCAATCAACTCTGCCCTCTGCGCTGAGGTCTCACGGGGAAGGACTTGGGCTTCTATAGTTTCAAACAGAGACCATGCCCTTTTAATTCCTTCATTAATAAAAATGTTTCCATTTGTGAACCACTCAAAGCCTGGATTTGCACTGCAGCTCATCCTTTAAATCTGGCCTGCTTAAGTAGTTTTGGTTGAGTTTCAAGGCAGGAGTGGAGGAGGAGTCCCTCAGGTTTTGACCTTGGGCCCTCTGCTGGTAACAGGGTGGCTGGGTTGAGGGTCTGACACACCCTTATCTGCACCTCAGGGGTTTCTAGTAAGTGAGCCTGGCATTTAATCAACCGGTTACCTGTAAGTCATTGGTGGCCCCTGCCTCAAGAATGTCTTTCAGCTGGTGTGGGGTAAAGACTGTGAGCAGTTGCCCCCAAGTTAATTTGGTCACTTGCTCAATTGAAAGGGCTGTTGCCCCCACTGCGCTCAGGAAAGGTGGTCATTCCTGTGCTGTGTTATCCAGAGGTTTGGAGAAATAAGCTACTGGTCAAGAAGTTTCACCCAATTTCTGGACACAAGGTGAAAGCTTTGAGACCAAGAGCCACCAATGGCTTACAGGTAGTTGGGTAATTAAATACCAAGATCAATTACTAGGGACCCCTGAGTTGCAGCTAAGGGTGTGTCAGATCCTCAACCCAGCCACCCTGCTACCAGCAGAGAGCTAATTAAAGCCTGTTTTAAGGCATGGAAGGCAACCTCCTGATCTGTTCCCCATTCTAAAAGTTGGTTAATAGCCTCTGCAATAGCACTGTACCGTGGCCCAGCTATTTCGCCAAACCTGGGTTTCCACAGTCTATAGTAACCAGCCATCCCTAGAAAAGCCTACAGTTGTTTCTTTGTTTGGGGCTGGGGAATACTAGTGATAGCTTGAATTTTTCCTGGGAAAAGAGACCTTTCCTCTGGGGTGAGAAGAAACCCTAAATAGGAGACTTTCTGCCGAGAGATTTGTGTCTTGGATGCCAACACTCTGTAGCCCCTATCAGCTAGGAAATTAAGGACTAAAATGGCGTTGGCCTCAGAAATGTCCTTTGCTGGACTGCAAAGCAATAGATCATCCGCATAGTGTAAGACAAAGCTCTGAGCCAAGTGGATATCAGTGAGATCCTGAGCTAAAGCATTACCCAAAACATGGGGGCTGTCTCAGAACCCTTGCAGAAACATGGTCCATGTAAGCTGGACTGGAGGTTTAAAATTGGTCTCCTGTCATTCAAAGACATAAAGGAATTGGGAGTCTGGGGAGTAGAGTACAGAAAAAGGCAACTTTTAAGTCAAGAACAGTAAGCCAAGCTATGGTTTCTAGAACCTGGTTTAGCAGAGTATAAAGGTTGGGTACAACTGGATGAATAGGTATAACAAAACTATTAACTGGTGTAAAGTCTTGAACTATCCTGTAGGTGCCCTTGGGCTTTTTTACAGTAAGAATGGGTGTGTTGCAAAGAGATCGGCAGGGGATTTGAATGCCATTCTCCAAGAACTTTTTAATGGGCCAGAGGCCTTTAACAACTTCTTCCTTGAGGGAGTACTGCTTTCTATGAAGGTAAGAATGATTATTATAAGCAATGGAAACTGGGGGAACCCGGAGGGTCCTTCCAGGTATCCTGGTTTCGCAGACTATAGGATTTACTTTACTATTGTTTCCTGGGGTACAGCTGTTGACAAGGCACCTAATTCCTTATCTAGAATCATGGCTAAGCACAAAGTTCCACTACTTCCCTTGAGTGTTGGGCTACAGGCATCTTAGAGGTTTACCTATCCCTACTAGTTAGATGCGTGCCCCCAGAGTACGAAGTAAATACTGTCCCAGTAAAGGGGTGGGGCATTCAGGTACAATTAAAAATTGATGGCTTATGATTAGGTCTTCTATTTGGCAAAGGAGAGGTTCAGTAAAGGATCTAATTTTAGATTGACCATCAAGACCCACTACCAAACAGGTTTGGGGAGAGGGAGGTTTGGAGTGGCAAGTCAGAAGTAAATAAGTGGCTCCCGAATCAATTAAAAAGTCCATATTCTTACCTGCCATGTCAAAGGTCACCCAGGGCTCCTCCAATTCGATGTTCCATGGAGTTGTCCAAGGAACCACTTTTTGCCCCGGGCCTCTTCAGTCCTCCCCTGCCATAAGGGCCCTGGGTCATGCTCTGCCCCTCCTTTAGGATTCGGTGCACTCCTGAGATCAATGGCCTATTTTTCTGCATCCCACAGGGTTGCAGTGACCTAGGGCAGCATTTCTTCCAGTGGCCAAGCTCTTCACTGCTGAAGCAGGATATCGATGCTTTGGAGCCTGAGCCAGGGTGACCCTGAGGTGGCAGGCCACTGTCCACAGAGACTGCCACAAGGTGAGCCTTCTGCCTGTCTCTCCTTACCTTTGACTCTTTGATGGCCTTGTCACAGTTGGTAAAGATGGAAATAGCTGTTTCCAAAAGAGAATTAATTATGGTTTGGAGTCCTAGTGCTAGCTTTTGGAGCTTCCTTCTAATATCTAGGGCTGACTGGCTGATAAAATAGGTTTTTAACATAATCTGTCCCTCTAGTGAATCTGGACTAACCTAGGTAAACTTTCTCATAGTTTCTACTAGCCTCCCTTGGAACAGGGCAGGGTTTTCCTTTTCTTCCTGGGTTATTTCTTGCAGTTTATTATAGTTAACAGATTTGATAGCACACTTTCTCATTCCCTTTAAAAACATGCTATCATATGGTCCCTTTTCCTTAGGTCTGCTTGTCTCCTTTGGTAGTCCCAGTCTGGGTAGGTATTTGGGACTGCCACTACCCCTACAGCATGTTGCTGAGGCTGTTGGGATGCCATCTTATCAGCATGTCCCTGGGTCTCCTCCCAGATGTGGTGTTTTTCTTCAGGGGTACAGCACATGGCTAGGATAGGAGGCATATCTCCCCGTGTTAGCTCAAAATTTAGGGTCAACTGCTGGAATTCCTTGGTAAATTTAGCTGGGTCCTCTGAAAATTACCCCAACTGTTTGCTATATTGAGCTGTATCTGCCAGAGAGAAGGGAACACAAACTCTAATTGTTCCCATGTCTCCATTTGCTACCTTCCTTATTGTGTAGAGGCTGTTTTTGGGTCCCCTAGTAGGTCACTCCTGGTGATCCTGCTGGACTAGCTAAGGGCATATAAGGCAGGGTGCAGAGCCTGGAGGTGAGTCCAAGGGAGCCTTAGGCTTGGGAACTGGGTTACAGTGTGGGGAAGAACTGAGGAGTGGATCGTTTAAGATATCACCCTCCTTCTCAGGTTCTCTCTTTTCTGGGGGTAGTTTCACTTCCTGAGCATAACACAACCTGTAAGATCCATTTGAATGTGTGTTCTGATATAAAGCCATAAAGAATTGGACATATGGAATCTCTGACTGCTTCCCTTCCTTTACACAGAAGGTCTAACTGCAAATTAGGGTTATAGTTTAAAGTGCCATTAGTAGGCCATTGCTGGCCATTTTCAAGGCTGTATTTGAAAATGGCCAGGTGGTGTTACAGAATAAGATCAGTTTCTCCTTCTTCAACCCTTTCGTGGGAAAGGTTGTCCAGTTCTATAGAATACAACCCAGTGGGGAGTCTATTGGTGTGCTAGAGGCTGTGCCCATTATTCTAGGACAAGTGAGTTTGTCAGCTGATCTGGCATCTGGGTGTCCACGTCTGACTAAAGTTTTACCCTCCAAACCAAAGCTTCCAAAATACTTGTCCCTTTAAGAAGTTAGGGGATGCTCACTGCTCAGGAGTCATGTAGGCTTTGGGAAATGTTTGGAGCGGCTGCTCTGGTCTCAGCATCCTGAGGACTCAGAACTGTACCATCAGGCATCCCCATGGCAGAACTAGGTCTTGGAAGATGTTGGGACTTAGGTTCTGGACCAAAGCTGCCAAGCCACACCCTTGGGAGATGTTTGGAGTTGTTACCCTCCACACTGATGCACCCAAAATATATGATTCTTCCTAGAAAAGCAGCTGGCTTGCCTATTAAGTGGTCTCATTTTATGGCCACTGCCAGGGAGTTTTGCAGTTAAACCAGACATTAAAAGTCCATTAAGAGATTAGATATCAATTGTTCTGCTGCTTGCCGACCAAGTGCCTTGGGGGCCCTGAGGCAATGTCGGGACCTCCTGAGGCCTGGTAAAAAACTGATCCTCCCTGTGCCACCAAGGGGTGGGAAAAAAGCATTGATAGCAAATGCATTTTCAGTTTCTAAGACATTCCAAGGCATCTCACAGACCCAAAATGAAGAGTCTGCTGGTAGTTGGAAGATTAAAGGCAGGCAGGAACTGAAGCATGGACACAGCCCACTGGCCCGCAACCCCCCTGGAAAAGGGGATATGGGTGGCTCCACAGCACCAAACTCAGCCCTACCCACTGTGTCTCCCCTCTGTCCCAGCCCGGGGGAGGGTGGGGAGGAAGGTAGGCTGGTGAGGTACAGACACCAGGGAGGTGCATGCTCAGCTTACTTAAGAAGCCTTCAGTGGCAGGTGGGCACAGGCATTCTAGGCCTACCACCACTCAAATGCTGGAGTGGGGAATGCACAAGGGCAAGCAGTTCTCCTATCTGGGAAACAACCAAAAGAGGACACAAATAGGCTATAATTCACAGTTTAGACTCACCATTCCTCTCTGGGGTTGGGGAGGGTTACCTGCCTCTAGAACTCCTGGCTGGCTCACCAAATGAAGTTGGGGGATGATGGATTCCTCTAGGTTCTTGGCTATGTGACATAAAATAATTTAAGAACATGCTGATTTAGTTAGGCCAGTAGTTTATTGAGAAATGGGAGAAAATAACAGGATTATGCACTTAGACCTGTAGATGTGGGCTCCTCTTGGCAGAGAGAGTGTTTTGGACTTGTGGGGCTATCTTTATTAAGCTATTATTTACTCCTCCATTTCCTAATGTTGGGGAAAGGGCCCCAGCTATTTGCAGTTCTGATTGGTTACCGCACCTGTTAGATCCCAGGGGTCCAATGGTGAAGCCCCTTGAGAGTATTTTAGATTCCCCTTGACCCCAAACAGGATCTCTTTCCAATGTTATTCCAAGTGGGGTTCTCATGGCCAGGGTCTCATGGGGTCCTTCCAGCAGCATTCTTGGTGGCAGTCTTTCTTTCAGGGGGTTTCCAGGCAAGGTTCCATGGCCACACGTTTCATGACCATCTTTTTTTTGCTGGGTCTTAGATTCATCTTGCCTTTACCTAAACTAATCTGACTCAGTTACACATGTCCACATAGAGCAGGGGTTCTTAATCTTTTTTGTTCTATAGACCCCTTTGCCAGTCAGGTGAAATGAATTCTATCGTACTTTATTTATTACATATAATCATAAGTAAAGGAAATGCTAGATTTCAGTTAGGGCTCAGAGAAAATAAGTATAAGTTAATATTTTTGATTCAAGCTCATGGACTCCCTGAAATCTTTCCATAGATGTGGAACCCTAGTTAAGAACCCCTGACCTTGAGTGTACATAGGTGGTAATTTTACTAGTCCAATGACAACTTAGTTTCCCGAAATGTACATGATAATATTTATTTATGTGGTTATGATTGCTTGAATGCAATCAATGATTTGATTTTCAGTACAACGCAATGCATAGAATAAGTGTGCATACTGCTTATAAATTAATCAAATGGTTGAACTACATTGAATTTAATTTAGATAGATTGTCTCCACATGAGATTGCTGAGGAAGAAGATTAAATCATAAAATTTTGAGGTTTTTGTATTCTGTGAATTGGTCCAGGCCATTAATAATTTAAAAAATTAATAACATCACTTGTACTAGAGTCCAAACTGTGCAAGCCTTTTATTTTTAACATATTTATAAACTAAAGAAATTCCCTTCCCTGTATAAAAAATTCTTAATGAATTGCTGCATTGTAGATCAACCCTGTTATTTCTTAAAATTATAAATCAAAACCAGAACCAATAATGATTCTTCATAACAAACTTGAAATAATAATTGTCTTTTGGAATACCTGATTAATCCTTAACAAATTGATGGAAGCATCATCTGTAACAGTACCAGTAATGGCCTAAAAAAAATAATATGTCTTCCCAATTAAAATATATCTGATGGCAGATGGTTAGAAATTTTTTTCTTAATTTCCTGGACCTATAAAATATAATAACTGAACCGTATGTAGATTTTTTTTTTTTTATCTAGTAGCAAAGAGGTCCATGAGGGACAGCTGTCTGTTTCTCATGGTTAAAGTAAAAGACATTTCTGAATACTTTTTGAAATGTTTTTATACAAAATATTCTAAGACTACAATATTTGATATATCTAAAGTATACTTCAAATATCTATGCTTATATAGAACTATACTTTCCCTCTAAATATCCTTAAATATGGTAAGCTTTCTATTATATATGCATATATGTCTGTGTTGCATATTTTTATGCATGTGTCTGTGCATATATATGTTTGTGTGTGATATGTGCATATGTATAAAGTGAAATAAATACAGTGAAATAAAGCTGCCAATTTGTGTGATGTTCACTTTTTTCTACCTTTCTTTATAATTATTTTCCAGTGTTTAAAGCCTGAAGCTTTGAAAAATGCTAATGAAGATATAACTAAAATGGATACCTCTGCTCTCTGAAATAGTGTTACTTCATGAAAAATAGTACATTATTTATCCCCAAGTATTTTTTTTCTCTACTACCATATACATTCATCAAAATTATCCTGTATTTTTCTTTCCTGAAGGGATTCCAGTTTCACCAAGAGGTAATTCAGGAATTATATTTATGAACAGGGATTTGAAATGTCCTTTACTTCTCTAAGACTAAATCTGGAAGTGCCTGGAACCCCTGAGACCTGGCCTGTAGACAGCTCCCCAAAGACTCTTGTAAGACAGCAAATCTGCTTACCTGGTCCATTTCTGCTCAGACTTTGTATATTGTTACATTCCCCGTGCTCCCCGGGCAATGATACTACCCATATAATTCAAAGGAAGCCTCTTTTTCACTTTAAGCTTTGCTTATTGCCAATTGAGCCCTGTTCTTATTGTCATATTTTAGATTGAATTTTGGAAATAGCTGGGTCTGCATATGAATTTTGGAAATAGCTTGGTCTGCATTTCTACTCTGCGCTTCCAATCCTAAACATCTGAGCTATTTCCTTCCTGTTGAACTTCTTTTAGTTTTCTCAAAATTCATCATGGAAATATAGTGATTTTCTAGATTCCTGTAGGGACTTGATTTGTTTGTTACCCCCACTCTTCAGGATGGTCATTTTTATCTTGGTTTTAGCCTTTGGTGTCTGCTATTCCCTCCAATTCCTCCTCACCTTACATGCAGCCCATCTTTACTCCCAGCATGCCACTCAGCAGTAAATCTAATCTATTACTGGGAATTAACATTGACCAGAAAAGAACAAATGTCTTAATTCATATTATTTTTAAATTCAGGACAATTTTAGAATTGTATTGTTTTCTTGGTTATTATCTTAAAATAAATAAAAATTGATTTATTTTTATGGCATTGATTAACCCACAAATTGAACTGTTAAAAAAAATCTTTGTCTCACTTCCCTGGATATTTCAATGTATCTTTTTTTTTTCTGGGGCATGATACACCTTTGTGTGTGTGTGTGTGTATGTGTTATTCTGATTTATCACTGAATAGACACATCCCATTGGAATAGTAGTTTAATCAAATGCCCAACATTTAGAAAGTGCTCTGAAATGGTTTTGTGAATTGTTGCAGCATATTTTCTTGAATCCAAGATCCCATTTATTATAAGATAATTTTAAAAGGGAGACCAAAAAGTAGCTCAAAGGATATAATTTAGCCCTATAAACACAGACACTTTCTTATGCAATATCATAATTAAAGTTAAGTTTGAAAATAATACTTCTTCCCACTCTGAGTCCTGTTTTGCTTTTGCTGTTCTCCAGTTTTGCCTCACAATCAAGTGACTGCTTTCATGACCTGTGCTCTCAATCTGAACCTCCTTTCATTCTTCAGACACACGGTATAAAAAGGAAAAGCTTTGGCTTAATTCTCACAAGTATAACAGCTACATTAAAACTTAGCCATCTATCTTGAGAATGTAAAGTTTCTTTTTATTTAAGTTCTAATATTAATGAGCTTTTTTTTTTCAATACATACCTCTCAACACAATTCAATCTTTTGGGGAGCATCAACATGTTAAAAGAGCAGGTTAAAAAGAGGAAAAAGCCCATTCATTTTAAATACTAAAAGAAATTAAGCATTTTATTCCTCTTTTTAAAATTTTTGTCAATTGTATAGTCTTTGGCCTCATTGTTAAATTAAATAGAGATTCACCTCGGTTCTGCATTGCATAAAAATATATGTGGGTGTAGCTCAGTAGTTTTTGCACCTGCTTCCCAGGTTATTAAAAAAAGGGGAGAAAATTCTGTAAGAAGGCAGAATTTGACAAAATTAAAATGCATAATTATGGCCCAGAACACTGTATCTTCACTGTATTTGCAGTGATATATCAAGGTAAGTGAGGCAAAGATTTTTTTAAAACTTTTTCACATAGTATAGGTATTCAATACCTTAAAAAAAAAAAAAAGTCAAGTTCATGCACGATAATGAGAGTCTAACAAACACCAGGGAGGAATTTTATTTTTCTGGAGATAGAGAAGTTGATTTTAAAGTTCATATATGAAAATATAAACATATTGGACTATGTAGAAAACCCAGACAAAAGAAAAACAACAAACGGCTCTGCAGAATAAAGGATCCTTAAACATGGATAAATGCTCAATTTCACTTGCAATAAAGAAACACGAATCAAAACTATTTTGAGGTACAATGTTTCACCTTTTATCCTGGCAAACTTTCAGAAGCTTAATAACAGTCTTTTTGGTCAAGTTGTGGGAAAACAAACACTTTTATACTTAGGAGTACAAATTGGTGCAAACTTATGGAGGAGAATCTGGCAGTATCTAACAAAATTATATAGGCCAAGTAAGCTGACATCAAAATTTACACTGAAGATATACTCTACAAACAAAAATCAATATATATACACAGCATACTCATTGTAGCATTATTTGTAAGAGCAAAATATTGAAAATAGTCTGAGTGCCCATCTATAAGACTTCTGCTTTCAGTAACAGAAATTGGGTTTAGCTCCCTGCCTGAAAAACTCAAGAATAAAATTAAAGTAAATTAAAATTAACCAGACAAAATATATGAAACAACAGTTTTCAAGACACTAACTACTGGGGCAACAAAGGACAGTGGTTGCTGAGAGACAGGAAATGAATGAGGTAAGCTCTACTCTAGTCCAGCTTGCTGCTTTGAGAGAATTTCCAGACCATGTTATAGGGAGGGAGAACTGAGATGGAACCAAGCAGTCTCCATGATTTGAGGAGATGGAGATGATAGTCTTGGTTTTCCTCCTTAAGGAAGCCAAGGAGAGCAGGATTCATAAGACAGAATACCTGAGAGGAGAGAGCTGCACAGGGAAAGAACCCCAGAGATCTGCAGAGAGCTGAAGTCTTCAACAGAGTAATGATCACATATATGTGAGGAAACAACCTGAGGCCAGGGAAAACCATTTCAAAGTATCCAGTCCTCACACAGGGTCAGGAGTAGGGCATGTTCCCACCAGCAAACCTGGAAAACCTCATAATTCATGGGGTACAGTTGAGAACTCAGGAAGGTCATGCCTCAGTAGTAGGCAATAATCAACCCCAGACTGAGCACTACTTCAGACCTTCCTACCTCACTAAACATAAAAGTAAGATTCAAAAAGATGAATTGGTTTCAAGTGACAGACCTGTATCCAAAAGCAAAGATAAAGATTAATAAAGATACAAAAATATCCAGCATGCAACAAGGTAAAAATCACATTGTCTGGCATCTAATCCAAGATGACCAGGAATGCAAAGAGTCAAGAAAACATGACCCATAATAAGAATAATCAACTAATCAAAACAACCTGGAACTGACACATATGACAGAATTAGCAGAGAAGGACATCAAAAAGTTGTTGTGACTTAATTTCAACTGTTCAAAAAATTAAAGATAGACATGGAAGATATAAAAATTTCAAATGGAAATACTATAGCTGAAAAATATGTCTAAAATGAAAATATATGGGATAAGATTAACAGAAGATATTGCAAAATAAAAGAGTAATGCACTTGATTAGCTACCAATAAAAACTATCCAAAATGAAACAAAGTGAGGGATAGAGAAAAAAGAAAGAGCCTCAGTGAACTATAAGAAAACTTCACATGATTTAATATACAAGTAATTGGGGTCCCTGAAGGAGAGGAGACAAAAAATATTTAAAGAAATAATGGCCCCAAACTTTCAAAACTTAAAACTATAAACTCACAGATCCAAGAAGCTCAATGAACTATAAGAATAAGAACAGAAATATCTCAAAAGCAGTCAGAGCAAAAGAGTAATCTTGTTAATAATAGCAGCACATGTCTCATGAGAAACAATGCGAGTTATAATACTGTGGAGCAATGTCTTTAGAATACTAAAAGAGGGGGAGAAAATCAATCCCTACCATAGGAAATAAAGCAAAAATATCTTTCAAAACTGAAAGCAAAATTTTAAAAAGTTAAAAAATTCAAAAGCAGAAATCATCACTAGCAGAACTACACTACAAGAAATATCCTTCAGGCAGATTGAAATGAGATTGGGTAGAAATCTGGATATATAAGAAGAAATGAAGAGGCCCAAACATGGTAATTCTATAGGTAAATATAAAAATTTGTTATTTATTACAGCGTTTAAATCTCTTTAGTCAGTAAACTGACTAAATAAAGTATGATAAGGTAACATAATGGAGCATTATGTATCAAAAGAAATGAATAAAGACCAGTTAGAACTGATGCTGTGGGGAGCGGAGGTGGCTCAAGTGATTGGGTGCCTCCCTCCCACATGGGAGGCTCCAAGTTTGATTCCTGGTGCCTCCTAAAGGGAAGAGAAGCACACAATGGAATAGACAGCAAGCTCAAACAATGCTGAGGTAGGAAGAAATAAATAAATTAAATAAATCTTTAAAAAAAAAAAAGGAACTGATATTGTGTGATTCCCTGGATATATTGCTAAGAAGAAAATAAAAAATTAAATTCATAATATAGTATATACAATGTATTATCTTCTCCAAGAAGAGGAAATAAGAATGAAATGATAGATAGATAGATAGATAGATAGATAGATAGATAGATAGATAGATA
>JAKSZT010053791.1:3892284-4005492 GCA_026826555.1 Tolypeutes matacus | reverse complement strand
ATAGATAGATAGATAGATAGATAGATAGATAGATAGATAGATAGATATAGATAGGTGATAATAGATAGATTGAGAGATATATTTGCTTAGTTTTTTTTTCAAAGTGTACAATCAATGGTATTTGGTATAATCACATAGTTGTGCATTCATCAATTCAATCATTATTAGAACATTTTCATTATTCTAATAATAATAAACAACAAACAAACAAAAAAAAACTTTTCACCTCTCAATCTCTCTATGCTCCTCCTGCCATATATAGCTGCTATTCTGTTTCTGTATCTCTATTTTATTTGTAGTTATATTTTGTATAGATGGAGTCAAGCAATGTGTAGTACCTTATGTCTAGTTTCTTTCCCTTAATACCTTAGTATATTTCCTTGTTTTTACCCTAATTGGAAGATAATTAATATTTTACTATACACTACTGTCCATAGTTTGCTTTGGTTGTACTTTTGCCTGATATGTCTCGTAACATTAACGTACATTTGTTAAGTTTCAAAGAAAAACAGCCTTATATATGCAATATTACACATATTCGTATTTCACATGAGGTTTCACTCTGCTATACAGTCCCATGTTGCACTGTCTTAGCTTTCCTTCTAGTAATATACATGACCTTAGACTTTCCCTTTCAACCACTATCATACCCATATAATAACACTGCTAGTTACAAACACTATGATATGCTTTCACCTTTTCTATTCATTTCCAAAGATTAACAAACAACCTTTTTACCAATTCTGCACAGATTAACACTCAGATTTCCATTCTCTAACCTCATTCTATTTTCTGGTGACCTATATTCTAGTTATTAACTCCATGAGTTTACACAATATATTTAGTTCATCATAGTTCAATCATATAGTATTTGTCCTTTTGTGTCTGGCTTGCTTCACTCAACATATGTCTTCCAAGTTCATCCATGTTGTCATATGCTTCACAACTTCATTTCTTCTTACAGCTGCATAATATTACATCATGTATATAGCTTAGTTTTGTCAAAAGAAACATGGGAAGGATAAACTGTAAATTCTTGAAAATATTACCTATAAAAAAATTTCTGAGAACATTTTGGGGGAAATAGTGTCAGGGATTTCTCTGAACATACCTTTGTATAGAATTTGGATTTTTGAACTATGTAGTGTTACAGATTCTCCACAAAAAGAAAAGATAATAAAAACAATTCTCTTCCTTCATATACATATATGCATCATATATAATATATCCAATATATTTTAGAATTGTACATATATTTGATATAATAAATATATTTAACATATCTATTAAATCTGTGACTTTCAAACTGTATTTCCAAAAATTAGATTGTTGCATGAATTGTCAAATAATTTTAAGACTATAAGGATTTTGGGGAAAGGGTTCTGGTTGCCTATTCTGTGTATGATCAGAGAAGCTCTAGTTTGATTGGTTTTGTTTATTAAGGTTTTTATATTATATTATAGACAGCCAGATGCTTCCTGTCTAAAGACATTTGTTTTTAAAAGATTTCTGTAGAACCTCATTGTGAGCTGTATGTTTTGTAGCATCTTAATGTAGATAGATCATAGTAATAGTTTATCAACTAAGTCTTCTAGTCAAATCTACTTGAAATTGGAATAAGTTTGTGTTGTTTTAAAACCTGATATTCCCCCTTCCCTTTACATTGTAAAAGAATTGCTTCTTTTACAATTAAGTTTTAGGGGATTCTTAAAACAAGACAGAATGAGCCTTCACTGCAATCTAAAGTTCCAAAACTTTATGTGTATATCTGTATCTATATCTATATCTATATCTTAAACCAATAAATAATCAGAGGTATATTCATTTGACTAAAATATAATTCTATAACTTGGATTACACATTCTCATATGCCTAGAAGGCATGAAATGTTGGCACTAGAAATAAAAGTATTAGTAGACAAACTAAAATATATCTTATGTAGGAAAAAAGAGTAATCTAAAATCTGGATTAAGCGAATACTCAAAAACTCATATATGGAGGTTGGCAGGATGGGACATAATGCCATATATGCACATATCTGAAACAGCTCCTTAGGGGTGAAATTATTAGTAACATATTTACAGTAAATGGTGTAAAAATAGTTTTTTTATTACAGTAGACTCACAACTAACACTTAATAGTATTTCATAATTAATGAAAATATTTAGTGGATTTTACTATTAGGTGTATATATCATAATTTCCCCTGATCCAAAATCATCTTTCCTATCTATTTATTCATTCACTTATTCAACATATATATTGAGTAGAAAATAGTTATAGTGGGTAGAGTATTTGTATGAGAGACACAGATATTTGCCTGAATCATAATCTATCAATCCCTTCTATGTCATAAAGTTTTCCAGAAAGCTATAGATACAAGGAAAATAGCACAATGGGAAATAAGGTGATGCATTAGTAAACAAAGACCAACTATTTACCAATCCAAAACTCGGATAAATCTGGGTTGGATCTGTGCTTGATCATTACATAAGGCCTCTGTAACTCCATTAAGTCCAAATCAAATCTTATCACCAATCAGAAATGGAGCCAAAGCAATGTGAGGAAATATGCATGGAAAAATGGGTTAAGGAAGTTCAGCCAACAGCTTATTATTTTTTCAAAAAAGGTACTACCAACATTTTGGAGGAGACAATTTTTTAATTGTGTGAGATTTTTCCAAGCATCACTCATTGCTTTTGAGTATTGTCATCTCAATCCAGCACCTCCCATAGAATCATTTCCTCCATTTCCAAATACCATTCAAAAGGAGTACCACCTGAGTTTAAAATCCACTGAGCTGAGCTATCAAGCAGCATGGCAATAGTAAAACAGGAGGGGGAGGTGTATTACTCAGCCAAAGAGGTGCTGATGCAAAATACCAGAAATCTGTTGGCTTTTATAAAAGGTATTTATTTGTGGTAGAAGCTTACAGTTACCAGGCCATAAAGTGTAAGTTTCTTTCCTCACCGAAGTCTGTTGCCACATGTTGGAGCAAGACAGCTGCCGACATTTGCCAGGGTTCAGGCTTCTTGGGTTCTTCTCTTCCCGGGGCTCTGTTTCTCTCCAGGCTCAGTTCCTATGTTTCCTCCATAAGGTCAGCTATAGACTATGAGGCTTTCTAGGCTTTGCCTCTCTCCACAAGGAGAGAACTGTCAGGCAAATGGCTCATCTCTTTTTCTGGGGCCTTCTCTCCTTCCTTACATCCAGGATCCTCTGTGTACTTACTTCCCAGGGCTCCAGCTAAAAAAATGCGAGCATCCAAACTCCAGCTCTGTCCTTTGCCAAGTCTTTTATCTGTGAGTCCCCACCCACCAAGGGATGGGGACTCAACGCCTTACTGACTTGGCCCAATCAAAGCCCTAATCATAATTTAATCAAGCCCAAAGGAAAAGACCAGTTTACAAGCATAATCCAATAACTATTTTTGGAATTCATAAATAATGCCAAACTGCTACAGGAGGTATCTATAAAAAAAATAAGCCAGTCCTAGCAGCCCAGGCCTTGCTGATCACATCAAAAATAGCAAAAAGTAACCAATAATGGGCATAGCTTTCTAATACAGGGCTGCATCCCATCCACCCCCTCACTATAGCAAATAAAAATCGCCAGAACCATACTCTGGAGTCTAAACAATCAGACTAGATTGTCCTTAGAAGAGTCTAGGAAAGATTAGAAAAAAGAGTCTGACAAATCTTTCTTTCCCTGGTATAAATACTGTATGTCTGTTCCTAGTGTTGCAAACATGAATGAAACATTCTTTCTACTCTTGGAAATACCAAAATATTAGCAACAACCCACCAATTCTACTTCACAAAATGCTTTCTAATAACTCTAATACATGGCTGCATACTAACCTTAATATTATAATATCCTTAATAGCTTCTGATAATATCTTGACCTGAATACATAAATGTATTGTTTATGTATCCAGGTTATTTCATACATTTATCTTAAAGTGAGACTCTACCTTTTCTTGAAGTTGAATAAAATGCTACTCTCAATAAATAAATTACAGATATACTATCAAATTCTAAGCCATGCTTTTTTCCCTTGCTTTTATATTCGAGATGGTTACCTGAAATAAGATTCAGGCTTTGTTAAGGGAGTAGAACATCAGTCCTATGTGATAACAGACCCTGGCTGTTGGCTTCAGAAGTCTGAGGTTAGGAGTTAGGAGAAGGCAGTCCAGCCATGTGGCTGCAGACATCATGAGCAAAGGCATACATTCAAAGTGCATAAAAATTCCTGCCCCTTGACATAGAATCCAGTCCATCCTTTCTGCCCATCTTTCTCCATCCTCAACTTCTGAATCTGTTTCCAGACTCACTTTTGGGCCAGCTTGAATTGACTTATCTTGTACAGTCCTATTGTTCTGCCAGAATCAGAATTTTGACATTAGCTTTTATGCTTTGTCCCAGTTCTCAACACCAATTGCTGGACCAGAGTCTTATTTAACTTTGAATCTGATATTGAGGACAGAAAATCGAAAAAAAAAAAAAAAAAACAATACAGTATTTGTGTTTAGTAGGACTTAATAAAAGTTAATGGGTTTGGGAGCAGATTTGGCTCAGTGGTTGATCGCCTGCTTCCAATGTACGAGGTCTTGGGGTTAAATTCCCCATACCTCCTAAAAAAAAAAAAAAAAAAAGAAGCTAATGGGTTTGAATTTAAGGTATATTAGCTAAGATTTTTATCAAATATGTGATTATATTGTATGGCTAGAAATCTCTTGGCCCAATTTCTAGGAGCACATGTCTTCACTAATGTATTGTGTTGACACTGTATTTCTTACAGCTGGCCTACAGCTGACTGAATGAGATGAATACACAATCACAGAGGTGGCAAGAGCTTTAAACAAATGCAAGCAGAAATCCAAAATGAGATGGGATACACAAAGTAAGAGGTTTTTGCAGACAAGGAATTCACTCACAGAAGGATTCATATTGGTTATATGACACTGGTCTTTATCAAACAGAGTTCCGGAAAATACTTAACAGTCCAATTATCTATCACACATGCCAATTGGCCAAGTCAAGGGAAGGAATGGGAGAGGAGGGGAGTAGAAGACTGTTCCTAATAAGTCTGTGTAAGTCTCTGGTCCTTAAAGCAGGAGATATCTTCATAATATAACCGAGGGTTAAGAATTAACAAATAATTATGATTACTAAATCATTATATTGATGCCTTTAAATTATAAAATAGCAAAAGGTTAATACTTAAAATTACTGAAGCTAGCTAGAGTAGTCTCATCCCTGTTTATGGTTACTCTAGACTTAACCTCACTCTTGTGTATGCTTACCTTTGTGGTGGTCATTCTAGATTGAATTTACCCTTGTTTATGGATTAGGCTCAACCTTGTGTATGCTTACTATTATGATAGTAACTACTCCTCTGTTTAATAGCCATATAGAAAACCTTGTGACTGACTTCTACTCTGTACTTTCCTATTGCAGAAACTTGATCTCTACTCATGCTTGTAACTTTGTAACTCCCCCTCATTTGTGGTCCACCCCCATTTTGTTCATATCCTTGATGTTTATTAATGAAGGAACCTGTGTCTTGCTCCACCCCAATTATTCATTAACTCCCTGATGTTACAATATATTAGAATTTCTGCAGATCAGGGAAGCAGTTTGGGGCCATGAGGCCACTGTGCTCCTTTGATTGTACAACCAAATAAATTCTTTCTTTCTTTGAAATCTTAGTGTCTCAGGAGTTGGAGTTAAAGGTACATGGAGAGAACAGAAACTGCATTTGCTCAGTATCAATAACAAGAAGTTTTCTGTGATGTGAATCATGGTTTGCTTTGCTTTCTCTATTGTCAGAAAAGAGTCAGATATTTTTCTCATTATCTTCTGAGAAGTTAGAAAGGAGGAGAGATACGTGGAAATATGAATACAGACTAAAGACCATGTCTCTTCAGCTTTTAATACTTTGGTTGCTATTTTGTGCATATATTAAAAACACCTATGTGATTTTATGATTTTTTGAATGCTTACATCAGAAAGTTGAATGCTGCTCAAGCAGCCCCAGAGTACCGGGAAGTCCACCACTGGAAGCTTATTAATTTTCCTATAAGAAAGTATAAAGGATCTGTTTTTAATATCCTTATATATATATATATATATATCATTAAATTACTGAGTGAAACTATACCTTGAGATTATTTCAGGTAGCTATGATCCCTGGTGCATTTTTTTGCTTTAAACTCAGCTAGACTCACTCATAAAATGCATAGTATTAGAAAGGAATCAATTATAACACAAGTAAAAACAAGTCTCTCAAATACAAGGATGATATAAACAAAAAAAAAGTAATTATGCCACAGGAATGCTAAATACATACTAACAAGGTGTGTCCTTCCAGCGGATAACAGTGATTCCTATATTTAGGCAGCAGTGGTTCAATCTTTAGAGTGCATTAGAATTGCCTAGAGGTGACAGGTAAAACACAAATTTCTGGGTCAAGCCCTGTTTTCCATTCAGTAGATCTGGGGTAGGAGTGGGATTTTGCATTTCTTACAATTCCCTAGTGCTGCAGAGGCTGCTGGCCTGATGACCACGGTTTGATAACTGCTGACTATAGGGCCCTGCTTCAAACTTTAATGTAAATACAAATTACTCTGGGGTCCTGTTAAAATCCAGATTTTGGCCCTGAAGTTCAAGGATGGGGCCAATGATTTTGCATTTCTAACAGGCTCCCTGGTGCTATAATGGACCACATTTTGAGTTGCAAAGAGAGACTAAACACTTGGGTGTTACATTGAACCTCTAGGGCAAAGCCAGAATAACTCCACCTTCCATTGTCTTTCTAAAACCCCATCTCTGTTTCAAGACCTAGCTGAAGTTTTACTTTCTCTATGAAGACTTTTGTGACCACCTTGTAGAGTCAGAAGTGAATTCTCTTAAATTGTCACCCGTTACTGTCGTCATGGCTTAGTCATTATTATTGTTTTATTGATCTTGCTACATTTTCTTGAACATTTGCTAGTTTCAGGGCCCGCGCTAAATGTTTTGCCAACATTTTGTTTATTCCTCAGAATAACACTAGGATGAAATGAGAAAGGAAGAAAAAAAGAGGCTCAGAAGAATTAAATACATGTACCGAGGATGCAGAATTAGCATTTGGTGGTGGTGGAAGGGGTCTCTATTAGAAGCTAGACCATATCTTCATCCATGTTACTAAGCATCCTTCACTTGAAATGAATTACAGTTTCATTTTAAAAATATAACCCCATATGCAAAATATTGCAGTTACAATTGTGAGCCAAAAAGAGCTATCAACAGAGTTTACAATCTAGTAGAGGAGTCTAATAATTGCATTACTTAACTCATAATTGCAAAATGAGATAAGTGCTATGAACAAACAAACACCATCCTTTGAAGACAGTATAGAATAAATCTGGGATGGGAGGTGAGAGGTAGGGAAGGGAAAGTGAGAACTGGGTCAGGGAAAGTGAAGTGTCCAGGAGATGAAAATTTCTGAGCTGAGAGTTAAAGGACGAGTAGACTTGTTTGGGGGACTGTTGAGCAGGGGGCCAGGGGTCCTTGCAGATAGAATAAATTGCAAATATGTATAAGTTTTTAAAAACTGGTATTTTTTAAGAAACTGAAACAAGACCTCTATGACTAAACTGCAAAGACATGGGAGAAACATTTATGCTGGGTTAGGTATTGTTTTTATTACCATCATTATTATTTGATTACATGTAAGTGGCTTTATTTTTAACAGAGTTTTTTCCTTTTTCTTTCCTCATTCTAGAGTTGCCAGAAAAATACCAGTGTTGCCAGTTAAATTTTACATTCAGATAAACAACAAATAAATTTTTGGTATAAGTATGTACCATGCATTATTTAGGATATACTTATAATAATAATAAAGTTATATATTTGAAATTAAAATATAACTAGGTGTCCTGTTATTTTATTTGCTAAATGTAGCATTCCTAGATAGGACTCTCTTCTGAATTTTCTCTTAGTTGGGAATCAGTAAATATCTGGAAAATAGGAGCATCACTGCCTCAACTCACCTCAAAAATGCCTGCATCACATATACCTACACGCTGAACACACACTGCCCCATTTAAGAATTGTGGAGTATATACAATGGATATGTGTTGGGGAAATAGTAATGGGTACAACAGGCACCTTTCTTGCCTTTTACATACACTCACATGATACACTCAGAACACACCAACACCTGCCACATATCAATAGCCAAGAGAGGTGTTACATATACATTATTTCATTTATCCTTGATGGAATTACCATATTACTCACACACATGACTTTGAGGTAGTTTTTACAGATAATAAGGAAGTAGGTCTTATTAACCTCATTAATACTGTTGCTTAAAAGTTGAGAAAATGGAGGCTTAGAAAGGTTAAATAAATTGCCTGTTGTAACATAGCAATTAAGTAGCTGTTTGAGGCCAATGCATCTGTTGGACTCAAGAGCCAGCATGTTTTAGTCAGCCAAAGGGGTGCTAATGTAAAATACCAAAAATGGGTTGGTCTTTATAAAGGGTATTTATTTGGGGTAGAAGTCCACAGATACCAGGCCATAAAGCGTAAAGTTTCTTCTCTCACCACAGTCCATTGCCATGTGTTAAAGCAAGACAGCTGCAGGCGTTTGCCAGGGTTCAGGCTTCTGGGGTTCCTCTCTTTCCAGGGCTGCGTTTCTCTCCGGGCTTAGCTCCTTTTCCTCCACAAGTTCAGCTGTAGATGACCAGGCGAACGGCTTGCTTCTCTTCTCCTGGGGCCTTCTTTCCAACATCAAAACTGCTTCTCAAAAGACCTCTTCAACTTTCCTTTGCCTTGCCTTTTATATTCAATTCCCCACCCACCAAGGGGTGGGGCTCAACGCCCTAATCCTAACCTAATCATGCCCAGATTAACAGATCAGTTTACAAGCATGATTCAATTATATTTTTGGAATTCATAATTACATCAAACTGCCACACAGCATGTGCATATATGTTCCATTGCACACCCTCTAAAAATGCAAAGCCAGGACATCTCCCCCAGTAGGGTTTGAACGTTAATGTTATTTTTTGTTACCTTATTCTGTTTACTTGTTTTTGCTTTACTTTGCTACTTGTAAATGAAAAGAGCAAAGGTAATATGACATTTCCTTAAAAAGAAATTATATAATTATTTATTACACATTTATTATTTCCTTGGTGCAAGGTGTCTTGAAAAGGACTCTTTCAATATTAGGTTTTACTTTTCCTACACTAATCATCTCTAAGGTAACAGATTTATGATTCTTAAGTTGTGTGCCTTCCCTAGTCTCTGATAGAAGCATTATAACTTTCGTCCCCCACAAATAGACATTATGATGAGTTTTTTTAACTCTTTAGAATGAACGTGTCTTCAGCACGGTTCTTATAGAGATGATTTTTGTAGAATGTGTGGTCTTAAAATTCTACTATAAAGCCCCAAACCACATCTTGCAATGAAGGAAACAAGCATTCTTATTCCCACAAATAGCTTTCATATTCCTCATAATTACATCATTGAGTTGTAGTACTTTCCAATTCTTCAGTTGTGGCTGTTCTAACAAAAAAGCTATGAAACTGAGGCAGGTTAAGCATAAGAACCAGGGAAGGCCCTGGTCAGAATGTGGCCACCAGACCCCATCCCGAAACCCCTCGAGGAAAGGCAGCTGATTGAGAACAAAGCCACAAATGTTACAGCCGAAAAGCCCACCACGACCCTGGACTTAAGGTCACATTTGAAACTCCTGGGCTCAAAAGAAGCCCCGGATAACTCCAGACAGAAAGGCCTCCTCATTGGTGCCCTGAAAGCTGACAGGTGAAGGTAGAAATGCAACCAGTCAGGACATGAAATAGGTGACATCCCTCCTTAATATGGGGAGGGGTAGGACGAAAGGACATAAGAAGACCTACCCCGGGGCCCCACACGCGTCTCACCCTGTAGCATGGCCAACACTCATGTCTCCGGTGCGTACTTTTTCCTTTTCTAGTTTCTTAATAAACTCTTTACCCCCTTTTCTACCCTATGGTGTGTCCTTAAATTCCCCTATGCTACATAGCCAAGAACCTAGAAACCCAAAACCCAGAGCTTTCGGCTAACAAAACTTTTGAGGTTATTTATTGTTGGGTGACAGCCTGTAACACAGCTAGATAAACTGTAGTGTTACCACTGCTTTGGATTTAAATGTAGCATTAGCGCTCCCTGACTTCAACATTTAATTTGATTTATGGTTTGTGATTTTAAAATACTAAGGCTCACATGGCTTTAAGTGACTTTGAAAATCAAGTAAAGAAGAAATTGTAACAACTAATCTAAACTTGCTGTGAAATATTAATTATGCATTTCAAGTAAAGGAAGTGAGCAAGCAATAATTTAATCTGTGACATGAAATAAATCCCAGACTGTGCTCTTGCTGAAGGCATTTTTTAAATAAACACTTGATTTTTAAGTCACAGAGGAACTGAAGCTGAAACCATTAGTTACTGAAATCTGAGCTGTTTATTAAAACATTTACCCCATGATATCTATGTTTTAAAATTCAGCTTTGAAAGGTGAATGAGCGAAGATAGAAAAGCAGCTCTAACCTAAAAAGGAGTAGAACGTCTTTTAAAAAAATATGCCAGGTGAAAGTTCTTAATGATCCGTGATAGTATAAGATGGCAGCTGCAACTGCTGAGTAAGTGTGTAAGCAGATCTAAATGTAGGTGCAATTGTAGCCTTTATTAATGACTGGCTAGGAACATGGGCAAACTGCCAGGGCCAGACACGCAGCAATACTTCTCTGAGTGTTCCAAACCGCCTGGACATAAATTTTCCCAAACTCCCTAAGCCAGAAATAATATCCTCAGCATTTTGAATTAGGCAAGACACGCAGGCATGGTATCCATAATATATTAATCTTTGAAATGGATTGCTCAAAGAGGAGACATCGAAAGAGAACAGATTATCTCTACTGGAGGAGTTAACACCTGAAAAGAAAAAGGTTAAAGAAATGCATCTAAGTCAAACACACACAGACTGCATCTGCAAGTTTACAGGAATTTGCTTTCCCCTCCTTGGTGCACAAAGCACTATGACAACACAAATTTTGTCATACCTACTACAAGAGCTCTTTTGTCTTTAGATCTCAAAGTTATGGTAAATGTATCCCTAAGGATTTGGATAGTAGGCCTATATTGACATATGAAGAGATTTTAGCTTATCAGCTTTGAAGATAAAGTATCAGCACCTTTGTATTATTCAGAAGATGAGTTCTCAGTCTAAGTCAATTTTGGTACCAGGAAGCATTTGGAAATTTATAATCAACAATGGGTATGTATGAAGCTAGCAGCAAATGAAAACCACTTTTATATATTGGGCTCAGACAGAAAAAAAACTGATGAAGAGAAAGAAGGATCTTTTTCTATAATGGTTCCTATACAGTAGCACAGAAATCACCTAGAAACATTTTAGAAATGCAAATACTTGGGTCCACCCTGACTTATACCGTGACTAGTGACTTAGAACTCCTGCCCAGCCATTAGCATTTTAACTCGGTCTTTAAGTAAATCTAATACAGCTAAGTTTCTGATTTGATCTGAAGGAAAATATAGTTTTCAGTTAAACAAACGTTCTAGGATTCACCTAAAATAGTAAGCCTCACTCTTCCTTAGCCCAAAGGCAAAAGGACTGATGGCAGATAAAGTAGAAGTAATAACAAAAAAGAAATGGTGTCATGATCCAGAAGAGCCTTTGAAAAGGACCAGAGAATAAGGCCATTTAAAAGTAAAATTTTCCGATTCTCATGTTGTGAAATAAAAACATAGGTTACAAAATAGAATGGATAGTATGCTAGTTCTGAGGAGCATTCTCTAATATATACAAGCTAGAAGGAACAGCTCTTGAAAAATTGGCTTGGGAATCTATTATCATTAAATTTCTTACATAACTTTGTGAGTGGTTTCCAAACTTGTCTGCACATTGTATTCACCTGGTAGCTTCAAAAATGTACTAATGTTTGTGGCCCAACCTCAGAGGTTGAGATTTAATCATTCTGGGGTTTGACCTAGGCATTAACAGTTTTAAAAGTACCCCAGGTGATTCTAATGTGCTAACCAGTTTTGGAACTGGTTTTAAATATATTGTTTTAAATACATTCTATTTTTAGTGTCACCATGGAAAAGTAGAATTAGGGTCATCAGACTATGATCAGAGAGGTGCCTAATCATAGTACAGAGGGACAAAATTCTGATTCTCTTCTTTTGATACTCCAAGACAAAGTTCTTAGAATCCTGCCCTCAATTGTAATAATGGCTCTTGGCTTAATCTAGGCATTCTGATGTTATCTATTCATCAGAAAGAGGAAATATCTCTAATACTGTGGTAGACAAAAGGCATAAGATATCCTTGGAAAAAATATCATGGCCAGGTGTGCTCTGATGGGACTTACTTGTCATGCCTGAATCTGGGCTCACTAAATCTTGCCTTACTTTCCAAATCTACTTCACCATGGCCAACCCTAACTCTGTTTCCCAAAACATGTCTGTGAATACATATTCTGCTACCCTGAATACCTTAAAGTACTAGACATTTCCTGACAATACCCAAGTGTTTGGGACCAAGAGCATGACCCGAGAGTGTAGAGTTAGAAGGAATATGCCATAAAGAATTATTCTTCAGAATGACACAAAGAAACTATGTCCCACTTTGAGACTTCCAGTAATTTCACATGATAGAATTTTTTTTTTAATGTCTTCACTGGTGCTTGACAGAATCACAGAAAAAAAAAAAAAAATATATATATATATATATATATATAAAACAAGGTAAAGACTATAATTATGGGCTATTTGATGCATAATCTTATGTGGCAGTTTGGAATTATTTTATGAATCCCAGAAAGAGAAAGATTTTGCTTTTCTATTCCTGTGGGTGTGATACCCTTTGATTGTATTAAATTCTGTTGAGGGTCCTTTGATTAGATTCCTTGATAAAATCAATTTAGGGCTTTTGAGTGGACTATGTCAGTGAGGCATAATCTGCCCTCTGGCTGGTCTCATACCAAAGGAGACACACAGAGAGACAGACACAGACACAGACACAGACACAGACACAGGAAAAGGAAGCTGCCATTTTTTATCCTGCCATGTGAAAGAGGACTAGAGGATCACTTAAGCATGAAGCCTCCAAGAAGCTGGGTCCACAGAGCATCTCAGGAGGTAACGAGCCCTGCTATATACCTGACAGATTACAGTTGAACTTGGGAAGAAAGTGGAGCAGCCTAGACTGATAGAGACAAGCCCTATGCCTGGTTGCTCACAGCTGAGCTCTGGGAGCTGGGCTGAGACGGAAGGCTGAGACCTTGGTGGCCATCTTGCTTTAACACATGACAGCTGACTTTGGTGAGAAAGCACCTCTTAGTGCCTCATTTTGGACTTTTCACAGACTTACACTGTAAGTTTTTACCCCAAATAAATCCCATTTATAAAAGCCAACCCATTTCTGCTCTTTGCATCAGCAGCCCTTTGGCAAACTAAAGCATTTTATGTGACATTTTCCTTCATGAAATATGACACAATTTATCATATTTTACATATTCCACATCCTAAATATATAAATAGTTTTAATTTTAAGGCAAGAATATATTTTGAAAAAATGTTTTTTAATATAAATGAAAACAAACCTTGAGTCTTGCAATTTATTTATTTTTACTTTTTAAATACATTCTAAGTGAGAGAATTGCAAGCTGGAAATAAGAATGGCAAAGTAAGATTATTTAAATTTGCTTTAGGCATAATTAAATGGAGAGTTATAAGACCAGTGACATATGTATTTATGAAAATTAATATAGATTTCACTTGATATGCAAGCATGACTGGAAGTCAGGAAGAAACCTTACCACCCACTGACAGATATTCGCATCACTCATTATTCTGTAAGAACAACGAGGCATCCTCATCACTATTTCTTGTTCTCTTTCTTAATTAAATGTACATTTTTAAATTTTATATATTTTGCTATTGGGCAACTGAAATAGCAGCCAAGAAAATGCATACTTTTTCAAGTGTGGAGTGAATTAATTGCAAAGGGTGCTATCAGTATTAGTTAAGGTAATGCTGATTGTTGTCCTAGATAAACCCTGAAATCTCAGTGGCTTAACATGACCATTTTCCCCCTTCTAACATAACATTTGAATGAGAGTGTTCTTGGTTTAACAGCTCTTCTGAGCTGCTCTCTTTAATGAAGTGATTTAGGAAACTGGGCTTCCTCCATTCTGTAGCTCTACCATCTTCAACACATTGACCTTAAGTTTACTCTGAAGTCCTTTTCATTCTAGTCAGCCAGAAAAAGAGCATACAGGGTCACATACGGATGTATATGTAGATCAAGTCTGGAAGTGGGTCACCCATAGCTGCAAGTCAGCCGTAACACGGCAACTGAAAAGGAGGCTGGGAAATTTAGTCTAGCCAAGTTTCCAGGCAGAAGAAGAGAGGAAATTGTTGATCAGCTAGCACTCTCTGCCAAGATATCCAATCATCTTTGTCTGTTGAAAAAAGGCTGAGTAGTGTTGTCATAATAGAAACCCCACAACTTAAACATTTGAGTTTAAATTCATGCAAGTGTTATTTTAAAAATTTTTTACATATAGTATTTTTAATATTGGGTACAATATTGTATGGCACACATGAACACATTACCTTGACATTATTGGAGAATATTATCAGGAACCTCAAACATTATTAATGTTTCATGTGGAAGTGTTCTTAACTATCACACAACAAGAACACATACTTTACATTACAGAACAAACTCTCATGAAACCATTTCTCCAGGAAACTAAACATTATGATGGAGAATTACTAGGTTGTGTATTTTTCTCTGATTCTATAATTAAATTCTGGATTAATTACAGTTAAAAACATCATGGTTTTGTAAAAAATTGCTCTTTTTTGGTATTATTTTGAGTAGTCTACTGATGAAAGGGATTATACTCAACAATTTGCATATTCTTCTTTTGTGGAAGAAATGCTATTTATCAAATATCAAAGTTTGGAGACAGCCACTGATGATGACAACTATTTGGAGCTGTGACCCACCACATATGCACATACATATATTATATATATATATATGTAAATATATTTTTATATTTATATACACACATATATATGTATGCATGTAGCTGTATTCACATATTAGAATAAAAACTGATTATATTTTTATTGTGGACTCAAAGTCAATACATTTGTTTATAAAGACAAAGAAAAACTACATTTTTGTTGGGATGCTCTGCATCATTCACTGCTAGGCACTGGCTTCTGAATTGTTGCACTGGAGCTCATAGAAGACCTACAAGTTGGTCAATTATGTAAAAGAATGAGTCAAAATTAGATTATTTTCTTTGCTTTGTGAAAATTTTAATGGTGATTACAAAATCCTTTTATTCCACATTGCAGTTTGTTCATGTCAGAGAGAAAAATGTATGTACAGATTTATGAGCTAAAGGACGCTGTTGCCCTATTTTTGGAACACCAGGGAAAAGACCAACTGTTTCAGACTTTAAAAAGATAAATTTCGGGGGAACTTGGAATATTTGGCAGGTACAGTCAAAACTTTGAATAGAATGAATATGAAACTTTAAGGGCCAAGAGCAACATCATTTTTATTATATTGTACTTCAAGAATGTAAAGCTAGAGTATGGTTATAAGGAAAGTGAACTTGTACTAAAATACCTCTTTAATTTTTGGCTTAGTGATTCCACTCAAAGAAAAGATCCATGGAAATATCTAAGATCGTAACTTTTTTACGATCTGTGAGATGAATTCATGTGATAGATTCCTGAAGCAATGGCTCAAATTCTCACTTGTAGATCTGTGAGAAGTTTCTCTCTGCTGTCTCATCTTCATCAAAAGGTACCCAATACAATTGTTTGAAACTCAAGCAGGATACTAGATAACAGGAAATACCTTTGGAGAAATTTGGAGGAAATATTTCCCTCTTTTCCTCACAAAACAGTTGCTATTCCTTTTTTAAACACTTGTGAAAGCTTCCCCCCACCCCACTCTGTTATGAAAAGCAAAAGCAAAACAAGCTTTGTATTCCAAAATATTTTATCTTCTCCCCACACCTAAAAAACCACTTTCAAAGAAAGTCAATATCCAAATTGATATTGGAAAATTCAAGGGATGGGGAAGCTGTCTCAAATCCAAATTAATTTAGTTTCTAAAATCGCCTTAATTTGATTTAGTTTTGGTTGACGTAATTCACTTCAAAAGTTCAAATAACATTGAAGAAGGGTATGTGGTAATTATGTCCATCAAAATAGGTCACGATGTACCAATGATGACAGCATTTCCAAAAAGGATGATGTCTGCTTAAAAGGATTTCTAACCCTAAAGGGGCATTTTCTGTTCTAGGGAAAAAATGCTTCATCAGTCTGTATAAGACTTTTTGATAAGATCCCACTGTTTTCTTCCAAAGACCTGATTCTCTCCTCAACAAGAAAACCTTAGTTGTTAACCCTCTATTTGATCTAGCATTGGGGAAAAGAGATACCCTTAATTATGGATATTAAATTTTTAGTAAATTGAAAGGTGCAATCATAGAGGAGATCCTCTAGGTAGCTGCTAAGTGGTGACTTGTGCCCAAAACCTTGTCTTAGTTTTGCCACAGGGCTGCCAATGCATAGTACCAGAAATGGGTTACCTTTTATAGTGGGAAATTTATTAGGGGTATAAAAGCTTACAGTTCTGAGGCTGTGAGATGTCCAAATCAAGGCATAAACAGAGATGCTGTTTCACCAAAGTCAGCTACTGCTGATTCTGGGGACTTGTCACATGGCGAAGACGGCAGTTGATCTCTGCCAAGGTCCCTATCTTTCCCTCCAGAATCTACCATTTCCCAGAGCTCAGCTGAGAGCAACCAGGCATAATGCTTGTCTCTTATTGAGCCTCCTCTCTCAGTCTCAGAAATTCTGCTTTTTTCCCGAATTCAGCTGTGAGCTATCAGGCATGTGGCTTCTCTCTTCAGCCTTGAGCTACTCTGGGCCCAGCCTCTTGAGGGCCTCTTTCCGTGCCTCTGTGCTCTGCTGATTCCAGACTCCAGGATCTCTTTCAGCCCTCAGGGCTTCTTTGTTTTCCTGCAGTCCTCTCTTATATTGACAGGATCGATATAAGGGCTTTCTTTTTCTCTGTGTATGTGTCTCTCTCTTTCTCTTTGTCTCCATTTATATCTGCTCTAGTAAGAGGGAAGATATTCAACCTGAGTCATGCCTCACTGATGTAGTCCAAACAAAAGGGTCTCATACCCACAGGAATGGATTAGTTTAAAAACATAATCTTGTTATTTTGGGGGATTCATAAAGAACTTCAAACTATCACACTAAATTCTGACCTAAGTTTTGCATCAGAGCTTATTCTACGTAGATGCTCTCTTTCTAAAGAAACTGAACAAGGACTGTTTAAATCCTCTTGCTTTCCAGTAGAGCCAGACTCCTTTTCCTAGTTCCTCTAAGTGTCTTCTGATTTGGCTGCAAAGTGATTTTCTTTCAGAATTTCATAATCGGTGATAGAATATGTCTATACATACATACACATTTACATTTATATACATATTTATGTATGTATACATGGGTGTACTCTATCATATGTGTCTATATATATATATTTCATTAATAGAGAAAAACTCAGTTAGATGTAACCTAAGAAAGTCATTGACAATTCTGAAGTTATTTCAGATGTACTTGTCTTCAACATATAAAATATATAAAGAATTTTCTATATTAACCTACTAGCCTTCTTGTGTAGGTGGCAAAGTTAAGAAAATATCTGTAGCCTTTAGTTTATGCAATAAAGGGCTACCTCAGCAGGCCTGGGTTGCTCAAACTATGCTTAATCCAAAATTCTTCAGGGTTACCCCTTGACATGTGCCTGGAAGATAACCTCTAAGGCCTTGGAATACACTGTCTGATAAGATGTTTTTGTATACCTGGGGACTTGGACAACTGCTGGATAGTTCATGCTAACAATGTGATTTATGGAAAATGCCTGTTTTGATTTGCATGGGCTTCTGAGCTACACTGTATCAGTTTGACCTATGGGGGTGGCGGCTAAGACTGAGAATCTAAGGTCAGTCATATAGGCACTCTACGCCTACATCACTGACCCTAAGTAAAATCCTAGGCACCAAGGCTTGAGTAAGCTACCCTGGTTGGCGACAACTTGATGTTTTATCACACATGGTTGCTGAGAAAATTAAGTACTGCCCTTGCAACTCCACTGGGAAAGGACACTTGGTAGCTTGTATCTGCTCACTCTTGGACCCTTACCTATGCAATTTTTTCCTTTGCTGATTTTAATCTGTAGCCTTACACTGTAATAAAACATAATTCTGAGTAAAACAGTCTTTCTGAATTCTTTGAGTTCTTCCAGGAAACCATCACAACTAAGGGTAGTCTTGAAGACTCCCAATACAAAATCATAGCCTTATTCCTAAAACATAAATGATCAGAGAGAGAAATAAAATTTGTTATTAATATACATGATAAATTATTTTTAGAATTTCATGATCAAATAATCCTGACTTACCACTTCCTATACAGAGGCACACATACACATTCAAGCACAACTGCATGTGTGAGTACACATACAAATAGCACAACGTATTGTATTGCCTTGAACAAGAAGACTAGTATTTTACATTTAATGTCTTTTCCCTGATGAACAGTAAGTCTACCCAACCATACACAGCCCACTCCATTAGAACATAGCACTTCTACCTCTATTTTTATGGATTGGTATTTATCTGCATTACCTCCTTTCAAATAATTTGAATGAAGATGAAATTAAATGGAACGAAATGCTCCCTAACATGTGAAAATGACTATTACAGTGCTTATCAGAGGGGTGCACATTAAAGGTCCTCTTCTTCCTTTCTTCCTTCCTTCATCTTTTCTTTCCATGTAGGTATTAGGGGAACTTTCGTCCTGTAGTGTTACAATCTCTGAAAACCATGTCTAAGATGAAAATGGTTCTGAATTTTTAATCTAATGACTTGGAGGCACAGCATCATGTTGATATCCTCTTGGAGAATTTAAATACAGAGTTCAGCTTCCTTCTTAACCCTGTCACCAATCACAGCAGTATCTTCCCACAGCATTACTTTATACAGGATGGAACCAAGATGAATGATGGATATAATCTCCAAATTGGACAGACAGATTATTTACATGGCAGCAAAATAAAGGTCTTTATTTTTCTCATATGTTAATACCTATATAAAATCTATTGACTGTACTTTCCTTCTTGTTATCTATAAAATTTAGCAATGTGTAATATGAAACAGAATATTTCCCTAAGAAATACACATGCTAAACTAGTATCTTTTGGAAGTATATATTAGTTTATAGTTTAAAAATATTGATGCAAGATTTTCCATTGATTGAATTAATAAATCCTTCTAAATGTGACTTTAGCTTCCAAATGTGTGCCTGCAGTGTCAATATAATAGGTGACCCTGAAACCTTCTCATATATATATCCACATGATGATAAAACTATTTTTGCAATATTTCTATTCTGATTTACTATAGTATAATAGTGATAGTCATTTTAAAATTTTTATCTCATTAAAATACTAAAATCTAACAATTCACCAAATGAGGCAACATGAAATACAGCTGTGGTGAGGAAAATAAATATTCAAAATAACTTAAATAAATGCATGCATTTAATATTAATTATGAGTCTTTAAAATAATTATATGTATTTAATGTTAATTGTGAATTTTTTCATGTAAATAGAACTGACCATGACAGTGCACTCAAATTGCTGAACAAGTGAATTTGTGACTTTATAAAAAACAGATTTATGAGCCATGCTTGTGCTAGTCTTATGTAGTAGTTGTCTTTCAGCTGGAAGTGTCATACATTAATTCTAAAACAAAATGTATGATCCCATATAGTGTTTTAAATAAAGTTCTTCCTACTAGGAAAACAAAACATCTCCTCATGTCAAGTACTTCTAACAATCAAGGATTTTTTCTTTGTATTTGCAAATATACCTTCAACCTCTTTGGTTTTGTTGCGGATTTTCAAAGCACATAATGGATAAGGGTGAAAATATTCCCTTAGAATATGTATGTTTAAATAGCTAGGTATTTTCTTACTCAGAAGTTGTTGTTGAAAGCATCTTCATACATTTTTATTTGCAAGGTGGAGTTGAGGCAGCATTTTTATTGAAAATAAACTTTAATAATCTTAAAGAAATTATTACAATAATTATTCAAAACTTACATATAGAAAATTAATAAACATCAGTAGGTGTATATTTGGATGGAGATTTTTATTTCTGCTGCACAGAAGGAGATTTGTGAAACAGAAGATTCTTGGATTTGGAGTCACAAGTTTAGTTCTCAGTCCTGGGTTGGCTCCTCCACTTGTCTGCCAGCATGAACTTGATCGAATTAGTTGTTCATTTCAATCTCATATGATTTAATACATGGAAAGTCTACACTTTTAATTACTTTTTAATCTGATGGCCATAAAGACAGGGGATCAGAAAATAACTACTAGTTTAGCAAAAGGAGAAAACAAAGCCATCCTGCTGAGCTGAACACTGACCTCTGTGAGTTTCCCCCATTACAGTTTCCCATCCTCAGTCTGAGAAAATTTTATCCCAATCAAACCTAAAATGTTATTTTAACAGCAGCCAAGATGGCTGTGGTGATAGTACATAAGCAGAGACAGGGGACAAGGAGGCCAGTAGGGAGTTAGAAGATCAATGTAATATTTTACAATGCAGCATTTCTGGATCATGATACAGGAATTCAAGATGAATCTCTTTATTCCTGTTTTGAGGTGGACCCCATCTGTGTTGTGTTTTGAGAAAGACAGTTTTTGTGTATAAGAATAAAAATGTGTGTTACATGAGATAAACACTGGAAATCTTTGTATTTTTGTAGTTGAGAAGTGAGGCTGAGTCTTCCTGACCAGAAATCCCCAGAAATATTTTGCTGTAAAATGTTAGGTTTCAAGAGATTGAACTTGGAGCACAATATAACTGATCAAGGTTTTAATTTTACTTTCCTGAATAAATATGGTTATAACCATTTTCATCAACATTGTACTTACTGGTATGGATTTCCTACATTCTTTACATCATGTGTACTTGTAAAATAACTGTTTCATCTCTTGACTGATGACTTAAGAAAATAATATTTCAAAAGGGAAGGCAACTGAAAGAATAAAATTACTTTAGCAACAACAGAGTTTGGAGGGTGTTCTTATTATCATAGAACTTAGAGACTTATTTTTTTTTTTTACCTTGTTAAATAAAGGGGTAACAGAAACATATTCTGAAAAAGGCATTATATTTGGTTCATTTTGTCTAATAAATACAATGTATTTTTTCTCTGAGCACATTTTAGAGCTCACTATATTGTTTTTGACTTTTAAAAGTTAATTGAAATGCCAAAGTTTCAAGCATGAAGCATAAATTTCATTTGACCTTTTAAGAAAAATTGTTCTTTTATATTCTTCAGAAGATGAATTTGTCTCCTCTCCCAATCAAGTTAAAATGAGCCAGGTGGCAGATTACTTAAATATCTAGCCTTTTACCTCTGGAAACTGGGGTTTAAATGTGGCTTAAAAGATGTGTACATCCATCTCGAAGCCCATACAACTGGGTTTAAGTAGCAATCACTTGGCAGCTGTGGAGATGTTCTTATTAAAAAAAATCAGAAATATCATAGGACAAGATTGTGGGGTTTCGGTAAAGGTATAAAG
The DNA here is from genome assembly GCA_026826555.1 of Tolypeutes matacus. Taxonomy (NCBI): domain Eukaryota; kingdom Metazoa; phylum Chordata; class Mammalia; order Cingulata; family Chlamyphoridae; genus Tolypeutes; species Tolypeutes matacus. The sequence continues at coordinate 3,983,732 of JAKSZT010053791.1, read as the reverse complement.
GACACACAGACAATCTATGCAGGATAAAGCTTATCAAAACAATGGACCTAAAGGTCTGGAACTTTCCTAGTCAATGAAAAATACCAAATGAGTTTATTGGTCTTAAAGAAAAAAGAGCAACAAAGAAAGAAAAATGAGTACTCTCAAATAGATCAGATTAGCAGTAAAAGCATCCCTAAAGACATGCAAATTATATTAGTAAATGAAAAAAAAAAAAAAAAAATTAAAATTATGGCTTACTAGTGCCCTCTAGTGTACCTTCTCTCTTGTTTTAAGTGGAATGTGCATTTTTCTGTTTTTTTTTTGTTGTTGTTGTTGTTTTCTCTCGGTAAAAGTATAACTAGAGATTAAAACATAAATAAGTAATTCTGAAACACCTAAAAGCTAAAAAAGTAAGCATTAGTACCTATGCATTCTTAAAAATTAAATATTAACAATATCAGGAAAAAGGTAAAAACAATAGCCAAACTAATAACATTATTACGTTATATTAGTGTCAATAAATCAACATCAGTGGCAAATTAAAGAAAGACTGACAAAAGAATGATACCATCTCCCCCTCCCTATGCCTGGGCAAGACAGCCTACTTCCTGAAAAATGTTTTGCTTCACAGTCACTCTGTTTTGCATCCTAATTGTATCGTATGCCAACAAAACAGATTGTTTGCTAATTGATATCATAAAGCAAGACAGCCCAGTGAAGGATGATAATTCTGACTCCAGCTCCCAGCAGCTGATGTAGAGCTTGATAGAAATGCTGTCATTTTCAACAAACTGCCTAGAATTGACTTTTCACTGTAAATATAGAGAGATGTGACAGAAGCCTCATACACCCACTATTATTTTTTTAAAATGAAATGATAATTCTGCCACAATATTTCTGTACCATTTCTAGTTTAGTTTGTAGCATTTTAAAGAGAAGCGTAGGAATATCATTCAGTCTCCATACTAAGCACTGAAGGACAATATAAAACTTTTTGTTCATGGCAGATGTAGGCTCATGAATACGTTTGCTTATGGATTTCTAGAAAAGGATACAATATCCACAGTATGAACTACCTCTATATTCAAAATTTACAAGATATCAATAATTAGAATAGTGAAAGTTATATTTTACTTAAGTGATATAAATCCAACCAATGCATACTTGCAAAGGAGAAATTAGTTTCACATTTCTATGTGTCTTTCACAGCAAAAAAGGTAATATTTCTTAGTGGAACTTAGCCTGTCAGCAATGAAGAGCAGTACTTAGATGAAGCATTTTTTGTGAAAACTGATATTATTAGGCATTAATAAATGTCAAGAGTGAAATCAAATGTGGTCTGACAAAGGGCAGTCTTTTGAGTCTGGATCTCTAAAGAAAAATGGTCATATGGTGCAAATAATTCAAGCAATGGTAAATGAAAAAAATAAAGGCCCTCTGAGAGATGGAATGGTGATGAGGGGATCTGAAGATCTCAAGAAGGATGATTGATATAAAGGCACAGCACTCCACATGTCATATGCAGCAATCTACTCTGCTTGTTCAAAAGAGCAGCTATTTATGGTTTAAAAATCTCATTTATCCATTCTAGATAGTTGTACTTTATTACATAATATCTCCTTGCTTTTCTCAGCATTGACTCTTCATTTTCTTTTTCTGCAGAGTAAAACCTGATTAATAAAAATAGAATGATTAAACTCAGAGAATTTCAAGCTAGAAGGAAACCTCAGAGATGGTCTAGTCTGCACCACCTCTTCGCCACACTGTGACTTTGGGAGGAAACTGAGGCACAGAGAAGTAAAATCAGATTTGCTTAAAATCATCCAGAAAATTAGTAGCAAAACTAGGAGTCAAGGAGATCTCCATTATTCTACTTATAGTTTTTCAAATGATCAGATAATGGTCTTTCAGCTATTTTGGGTGCAATGCAAACTCCTTAAAAATAAAAAGCCTTTCTTAATTTTCTACCTTTCTAAGTTTAATTTTCAATAATTTGAGTCTTTAAATGGGCAAAAGAACAGAGTCAAGGGAACAAGCTGCGTAATGGATTTGAATCCCATCACAGTTGACGGCAAATTGTTTTGTAGTCTAAAGTTAATATTAAAGTAGTAGTTGACAGATTTTTAATTAAGCCAACAAACATCTATACATTTGTAAGTCTGTCAATTTACACTCCTGACACTCTGATTGGAAAACCATTAATTGACATAATCTAGGACTTTGGTTATGAGTAACTCCACAACTGCATTTAATTTTCTTACTCCTAAAAGTCACTTTTTACCCTAACTTTGTACAGGAAATGAGTGACAACAGTCATTTTACTTATTGTCACTATCAAATACAGTCACTGTACATTGAATATTCATTAAAATTGCTTTTTTCATATATTATTTTAACACTTTATTCACAGTTTTTGCCTAACGTTCTGACTATTCCTTTCAAATGCCTGCTTCTATCGTGAACCTCAACTGCCAGATTTCTGAAGTAGGAAGCTGAGTTCTTGGTAAACATTGCATCTGAAATGTCTCTGTGGAAATGCAGGAAGAGGGGAAGATAAGATCATCATGTGGCAAATGACACTGGAAATGAAGCCACAGTGTTCAAACCTCCCTCTCCTCCTTCCTACCCTACTAAGATACTGAATATAAGAAAGGAGTACAGAACAAGCCAGAGGTCACAAACTGAAGACAAAAAGGGAGACAGATTTTGAGTTCAAAGGATTCAACACCCAATTTTGTTTCATTTCAAAGTTATAATCCATTTCACTTTGTTTTCCCTCTCCAGTGAGTTATTTAGTGCCACTGGGCCATATGCCACTGTTTGGGGCCAGTTCTCCCTTAGTTATCCTTTAATTGGCTTGACCTATGGGAAGAATGGCCTGCAACCAGGCTAATTACAGAAATCCACTCCTGGCTCTATAAATTTCACAATAGACAGCTCTTTTGGGAGAATAAGAGAGAAAGAACAATTTATCCAAATTTTCAAAATTCTTTATACATTTCATATACCAAAAGCATGCATTTTATAGCATGGTAAAAAGTAACAATAATTTGTTTTGCTTTTAATTTGATTCCCCTCTCCTATATATTGGGTATAACTAAGATTTTAAACTGAACTAATGTATGATAAATACAACCTTAAACAAGCCAAAATTATAGTTATAAAAATTTAAGTTACTAATTTTAATTCAAGCAATTTTGAAATTCTGCTAGGAAAAAAAAGGCAAAATGTTAGAGTCCCATGAAATATTGGCAAGATAAAAATTGTGGAAAAATATCAATGTTTTCAAAGAAAACTCACTTTATGTTTCTATAAATATAGACTATTAAAGCCAATAACACAAAATAGTCACACATCAGAAAAAGGAAAACTTCCAAAATCAATAATAAAGGAGAACTACCTAAAAGTTGTATTTAAGACCCCAAATCATATGCCCCTTGGAATCGGGACATAATATGTTTTAGTTTATTGACACATCTGTCACAACAATTTTATAGAGTAATAGTTAAAATTCATATAACTTTAGGACATCATGAATGCTATTTCTTAAAGCTTTTGAACTGTGGAAATGCTTAAATAAGCCCATCAACAAATATATTTTGAAGTAAAACATGGCACTCCAAATTTGAGCAGAAAAATGATAAAATAAATGTGGAAATATTAAGGATCATTACAGATTACATGCATGTGTTTTATGAAAGCTATTCCATGAACTCATCTATGTCTTTCCATGTCTCTGCTTAAACATATCTAGTAATAGTAATCAATGGTCTACTTTCATATAATCAATTAGTCTTAGTCATTTGGGGGAAAAAGACAAAAACAATTCTATTAATACGGCATTAGTCGAAACTAAATATTTCTGTTCAATGCCATCAGCAGTATTTATTACTTTGATACTGCTTTATTGCTTTGACTAAATATATGTTATATTTATTTATGTCAAGATGTCTATTTTTTTCTTTACACAATGGATACATCTTTTAAAATAAGAAGGGGATTATCTTGTGATATCAGTTTTAAAACTAACAACAAAGGGATACTCTTTGTTGTAGTCCAGTAAATTGGCATTAGCTATTTCACCAACCAAATCACTACAGTTACTGTAGACTGACAATGCATTGTAATCATATGTAACTCAAGGTATTTCCTTTTCAGATGAAAAGTTGTTAGCTTAATAGCATCATTTCTAAACAACAAAATGGTACACTACAATGCTAAGCTACAATAAAGATTATAGGGAAAATAGGGCAAATAAACAATACATTCAAATTATCTTCAATTTTATTAGATAGATGATAAAAAGAAAAGGAAGCAAAGGAAGGACTTCATGAAACTTATCATGTGACTTTAAAAAGATCAGTCTTACTAATCTTGTTTTTCATGATGTTCAGCCTGCAGATTTTTAAAAATATATTATAATCCTTAAGGATTTTGTGTAACTGAGACCAAAGGTTTAGTCTTAGAGAAAAAGACCGAGTGATAATTCATCCAAAAAGAAGTGTTTTTAACTAATATTTTACATTTACTGTTTTCTACAAATTGACAAGTTGTGTAGCATTAGACTGCTATAAAAGGACTACAAAATGGGCTCCCGTATCTAAAAATTTAATAAGATCAAAATATTTAACAAGCATCAAAGCTGTCTCAGAACAGATTTTGAATAATAGATCATTATGATTTATTAAAACAGAATGTACCAGAAATGTTTCCATTAATGTAATTCTAACATACAAATAAAAATGTATTCATAATGAGACATAAATGAATTCTCAGAGTATATAATTAGCAGTTATAATTAAAATAACAACACAAAGTAGCATGAATTCTCAGCAGAGAACTTCTAGGCTGAATCAGCAAACACAGCACGGACTTTTTGGAGATGCTGTTGGCAGGAACTGCAAAGCAAAGAGTGGAACTGACCATAGGACCTCACATTTCAACACATTCCAGCTTGTTCTTTTCCAATAGGAAACAGTACAGACAAGATTTCACTATTTGGTTTTACTGTATAATGCTTGTTTTTTGTTTTTTTCCCCAAGTGTAAAATGGAAGGATGAAAGATATTGACAAGATCAAACTTTCAGACAGAAGAAGACGTTAGGGAAAAATAATAACAATGGAAGTAAATATATACATAATTATTTTAAAGTGAAAAATGCTCTAGAAGGGGTCAAATTCCACAGCATATCCCAGTACTTGTTGTAAGGAACCTGCTATAGATCCTAATCCTTTTCTTGAATCTCCATACTTGGTGGTCCAGAAGTCCATGATTCGTTCAGGAAGTTTTTCCAAGCAGATTTTCCTAACAGTTTTTTTTTTTTTAATCTTTCACTTTTTAAATTTTATTGCCCAATCTATCATGTCATCTTTCAAAGAGGTATAAAAAAAGACTGAAGATACCATCTTTGTTGCTTTTTTCCCCTTTCATTAAACACAGTTGAAAATTCAGAATTTTTCATTGTCCATCTGTAATGGTAAATAGAAGAAAATTAACAGAGGATGGTGCTTCATGGTTATTAGACATAGTGGAAGATGTATGCAAGGATACTGCACTCTAGTCTCTAATAATATTAGTGAAAATATCATAAAGTGAAATCTCAGTCTTCAGATGACAATATTACTTACAGACAGAATTTCTCAAACTCAAGAGTCAGTAACTAATAAGAAAATATGCTATTCTCATCCAGTTAGCCATTTAGCAGGAAGGGCTTTATCTTGCAGTATTTCACATCAAGAACCCGGACCATCCTGATTTGCTAAAAGAAGGACTTGTTCTTTGTCTTTTATGATATTTGTTCACCAGAATTTCCTTGATGCATTCACAACTGGAAAAATGGTGAAGGCAGCTGTGTATACAAAGGTGATTAGAAGGAAATATATAATGTATAAATGAAACCTCTTTGAAATAATCATTCTAATTTTTGCTCATAAATCTAAAACCAAAATGTTTTACTATTCGAGATGACATGGTCATTCTTTCTTTGACAAAATGATGAGTCATCAAAATTTACAAATGTATTTCATTTTGACAATGCGTCATTGCAAGTTGTTCCTCCATTTTGGCAAGGGGCGATGTTCCTGTTACCAGAGAGGCTAGAGAAGAGAGTATTTAAAAATAGTGAATGTCAAAGGGCACTTATCAAGGGCTTAATGGGATCCTCAACTTGATCAGGATTATCATTGGGTGTGTTAGAAAAGGGCCACTTCTTAAATCTGGAAAAATACATAAAAATTTATTTTTTGCTAAGGAGAGGGAACTCCCAATTTAAGTATAGAGTCAGTGTAAAATTGGTTTGGGAAAGTAACGTTAGGAAGTGGTGGATTTTTAGAAGTGGGAGGGTTTAAGGGTTGGTTGATCTTAAACATAGAGGATAGAAATGTTTTATTCTCCGTTGTCTTTTAGGGAATGTGCAGGAAAGTTTGCTGCTCTGTGCAACTGTATTGTTTACCGGTGTTAAGCATTTGCCTATTGTTTTTAATGCATCTTTCTGTCGATCATTGTCATCCATAGATGACAATGAAAGACAGATTGCGTTAAAAATAGCCAGGTTTAAGTACTATCAACAAGTTTTAGTGCAGATATTAGCTCAAAATTCAGTGCCTGTTAAAAAGAAATGCATGTGGGGAATTAGTTATATGGTCTTCCTAGAGCGGCTTCCACAGACGTGCAAGTTTAGAATTGCAGAGGCCTGAGAAAATAGTGGTTTGAGAGCGAGGAGGCAAGCAATTGGCAAAAAAAAAATGCCATCTGTGCTGGTAATTCTGAGTACCAGTACATAGCGGGGCTGACTCAGTTTTTCTTTTTCTGACCCATTGATTTTGCTTTACTTGATAGAATTATTTTAATAGAAAGATTTCTAATACATTCAGTAGATCACAATGATCTATCCAAGGTCTGTTCTGAGAGAAAGCTTTGATTCCTGGCTGATGCTTTAACCTTCATCATGTGGTCCCGAAGCCTTCTACTACAGTCTGCTATTAAATTCCTTGTCACTTCACAGGAAAAAAAAAAAAAAAATGAAAGGAAAATAAATTATTAGACTAATAAAATTTTTGGTGAATTATCCCTCACTCTTTTTCTCTAAGACTATATAACATATTTTATAAAACCTGCAGGCTGAGCATCATGGAAAACAAGATTAAAAGAAATGATATTTTCAAGAAGTTCTTCTTTTGTCTTCCTTTCTTTTTATCTTCTTTCTAAATAAGTTGAAGATAATTTGGATGAATTGGTTTCTTGCCATATGTCAATGTAATTAAGAAAAACAGGAACCCTATTTTATTCTAATGAGATATTAGATTTTCATGAATTAAGTTTGTCCTTCAAAAACAGTCAATAACATGTATTTTCATAAATAATAGTTTAAAGCTTCAATTTATCCATTTGTCTGTTGCCACTAACTGCCCCACCCTGCCAAGGTAATTGATTTGTATCCAACAATTCTGTAGAGAGATATCAGATATTTACATTAATGTAATTTAATTTTGAAAGCTCACTGGAAAGCTATTTTACTTAAAAACCCACATTTTCCAATGAAGGCAGTGTTTGGATTTATCACGGACCATAGTGGAACCTGGTGTAGGTTAGCATTATTATATTCAATCATTCACTCAAAAGAGATGCATTGAAGACCTACTAAATACCAAGCATCACTGTAGACAATGGAGACACAACAGTGAAAAAAAGAGACAAAAACCCCTGCTCTCAAAAAGGTAACATTCTTTGTGACACTAAGATTTCCATAACCTGTAGATGGAGTTGGGGAATGAAAAGTCGTCACCTGTGAGGACATGACCTCCATCTCTTGACAAGTGACTTTAGAAACACAAATCCTCACACTTTCCAAGTCCCAGGACTTCCCTGAAGCTACCTTCTTCCCAATAAAGATATTTCAAAATATCTTTAAGTCTCTTAATTTCCTTTTGCAAATCTTCTTTTTCCCTTGTGGAATTTGCATTCAGTCCTCCATTGACATGAGCTGTGTTCAGGGAAACACTATTTTTCTTGTAGAAGTGTGGTCCTCATACTTTTATAACATTTCATTTCCCATGGTAAATTCATAGGTATGCATTCCCCTTAATCTTCTGCTCTTCTCTCTCCATTTCCACGTCCTCAGCAGGATTTCAAGATTTTTAGTTTGGGTTTGGTTTGGTTTGGTTTTTGTTGTTGCTCTTTTCCCTCTGCCACTCAGTGGTAATATTAGAATTCTAACTATTGCTTTTGAGAAACACTCCCCCTTTAGCAATTTTGTTTCCAGTTAAATGCTATCTCTACCATTTCTATAGAAAGAAATATCTAACAATTCCTGGTGGCTACTTCCCTGAACTGGACACCTCAGGACCTAGTGTCATGGTTTTTGCTTTTTGTTTTCATCCCCAAACCTGACATTTGAATTCTTCAGGTCTCACATCAGTCTTCATGTCTCTTCCTGTAGCTGCAAAATCAAACACAATTTCCTCCCTTCTCCAATTCTGTATCCCCCTGTTGTTCTCTGCATCTTTCAAGTGAGTTCAGTTCATTTTTTAAAATCAATCCAACATACTTCTAAAATTGGTCCCACTTTTCTCTACCCCATGTAGGGCAAGCAATACACTGGATCCAAGAGTCGTCCTCTTCCTTTCTTTTCTACAATTCATGATCTGTCCCAAATTTTAAACCTAAGGCTAATCTTGTCCATGTTTCTGATTTTATTCTTCTAAAGCCTGAACAATAGTTTTCTATACAGATACAGAATTTGGAATCATTCTCAACCTTAATGAAGCAAATATATTTTCTAATGAAAATCTATTTTAGGCAGAGTCTTTTTTTTCTCCATTTCTTCCTTAACATCTGATCTTATTTAAAAATTACTTTATTTTTTTTCCTCATCAACCCAAAAGTTTTACACATCTCTTACATAGCACAGGTGTCCATAAATATTTGTGTTTCTTTATAGAACTGACTCCCATCCACTTATAGTTGAACCCAAACTTTGGTTCCCAAACTTCAATACAAAAAACCATGTTTATTTAAATGCCAATCATATAGTATTGGCTAAGGAAGGGGATATGGAGGAAAAGAGTATGTGATACCCACCAAGCCACATGTCTGTATATCAAAACACTAAGTATTTTGGGCACAGTTTAATACTGATGGACATGAATCTCATACCCATTGTTGTTGTATTCTGATTACCAGTTCTTCATTAACTATAAGATCTGGCTTTTACACAGTAACTTTGCCCACAATAAATATGGCTTCCTTAGCAATTAGAGGTTTTAAGATATCTCCTCAACCACATCCTGGTGCTCTGGATATGTTCTCATTTAGAAAAAATATATACAGCACTTTCTATTCTCTGTTATTGCTGCTTTGGCAAGATAAATCTATCTGTGGAGAGGTAGTAAAAGTCATGTCTTAGTTGTAGATGTGACCCATAGGTCATATATAGACTCTCAAGTTCCATGGGAATAATAATGTTACTGAGAATTTTTAGATGAAGTTTCAATTCATTTATCTTCCTACACATGCTACATTTTAATTTTGGTTTAAACCTGACCAACACATGAGAGATAATACACCTTGTTTGTGAGCAAAAATTTCCTCAAGGAGCTCATTAATTTTCCCCCAATTTTTCTTTGAACTTCTCCTGTTCTTTTTGTATTTTCCCTGGTCCTGAAATAGTTATATATATATTTCAATTTCATTTTAATTTATATACTATGCTAAGGTCTGTCAAATATTTGTGGAAAATGGAGTATTTAGTTTCATTTAAAAAAAGCATTTTTAATTTTTCTGCTTCTTAGCTTCTTATCTACCAATATTGATAAGAATCTCTGTAGTAAATATGATTTCAGTCCTAACTCTGCCACTTATCAGTTAATAAGTTAACATATCTGATATTTAGTTTCAGCACTTGTGATTTGGTGATATTAACCTAATTGTGGATATTGAATGTCACACCAAGTGTCAGCTCACTGCATTTTGCACATTAGATGTTAATCATTACTATTCTCATTTTTCCACTCTGCTATATGTCTTTAATCCTTTTAATTTTCCTTCTCTTGGAATCATATATACTGTTTCCTGGGTGCAATAATGTCTCTAAAATCAAGTCCTTCAAACTTTGAGTCCCTTTCTACATTCATGTGACACATTTTCTTGATTTTTCCTATACTCTCCAAACAACTCCTAACCATTAAGACTGTTGCTCTTCCACTGCTACTTCCACTGTTAAATGTAATTTCAGAAATTAATTGGGAATTGCTAAAGTTTTAACCTATTTCTCAAGCATAAAATTAGCTTGGTGCTAACATCATTTAAAGCAGGTTATCCTACTATTGGTAAAACATTAAAAGGCATTTATTACTCTAAATATTTCACTTATTTGATAATTCTTTGAGCCTTGGGTATAGTGATCAGAATATCTGTTGAACTGATGCAGACACATCTGTATATATTTACTCCATGTGCTGAAGACCTAATTATGTAGGCATGATGATTAGTCACTAATTAATAATTTTAAAAATATGGTTATTGCAAATGGTCTCCTGTTGTTTGGGAGAGTTTCATGTTGTAAGATACATCATAAACACAAAAAAGGTGATGTAATATATATATTTTTAAAGATTTATTTTATTGTATTTATTTCCCCCCTTGTTGCTTGCACTTGCTGTCTGCTCTCTGTTTCCATTTACTACACATTCTTCTGTGTCTGCTTATCTTCTATTCTATTTTTTGGGAGGCACCAGGAATCAATCCTGGGACCTTCCAACATGGGAGAGAGGTACTCAATCACTTGAGCCACCTTAGCTCTCTGGTTTGTTGTGTCTGTCATGATCTTTTTCCTCTGTGTCTCTTTTTTTGTTGCATCATTTGTTGGACCAGCTCATGTGGGCCAGCTCTCCACATGGGCCCATTTGCCTTCACTAGGAGGCCCCAGAAATCAAACCCAGGACCTCCCATATGGTAGATGAGAGCCCAATCACTTGAGCCACATCTGCTTCCCTATTTCATGGTTTTAATAAAAATGAAAATAAAAATAAAAACACATGCATACCTACTACTTACCTTAAGAATTGATATAATAATCAATAATCATGTGCCTTGCCTGGTGATAAGCTAAGGGCCAAAGACTGTCAGCAGCCAGCACCAGCATGCCACAGACTTTGGGAAGAAAGCATTGATGACACCTTGATTTGGACTTTTTCCCATTCTCAAACCACAAGCAAATAAATTCCCATTTGTTTAATCCAACCCATTTCATGGTATTTGCTTGAGCAGCCTAGGAAACTAAAACAATAGTGTTTAGTTTTCTTTGTTTTACCATTAGATGATGGAAGCATTTTATCTATTCTTTTGTGACTTATGTTTCATCCCTAAATATTATGCTTGAAATAATCCATATTTTGAATTCATTTTCCAGGATGTACATATCCCATTGCATGAAATTGAATGAATATGTATACCTTTGCTTGTTTTGCTTATTTTGTAGTTTGTTTTTTTCCTTTATTGTTGTATAAATAATTTGTGTATATATGGCTTTTTTTCCAGATACAAATCTATTTTAGCAGATTTCTAAGATTTATAGCAATGTGTGTGTGTGTGTGTATCAATACAGTTATATGTATGGGTCAAATATTTTCTCAAATTGTGGCTTCTTTTGTTACTTCCTTTATGCTGTATTTAGAAAAATAGTTCTTAATTTTAATGCAATGAAATTTCAGCTTTTTCCTTGAGATTTATTATTTTCTTCAAAAATATTTAAAATATTACCTTACATCAAGTCCTTATTATATTTTCTTTTGCATATAATATGCAGCAAGGATCAAATTACTTTTTTGCATAGGTAGCTTATTTTCCCAACACCATTTTCCTCACTAATTAAAATTAAAATTTGTATATTTTTAGCTGTTTTGTTTTCTGATTAAATCACTACACCTTGCTTCATTGATTTACCTTTCATTTCATTATTTCTATGCTCATTTAGCTTTGTGTGAACTTTTGCTATTCTATATAGTTTTCAAAGTTGTCTTTGACACATTAAAACAAGCAATTAGGATGTTACTAGAATTAGAATAAATATTTGTTTCAGAGAAAGAGAAATGCTTGAGATATTGAGTCTGAAAATATCTTTATACCACTCTTATTCTTGAAAACAGTTTCATTAGGCATTCAATTCTATGTTGCCTGTTATTTTCTCAGTGCTCTGAAAGATATTATTCAACAATCTTTGTGTTTTCATTATGGCCAATGAGAAGCCAGTTATTAGTTTAATTTTCCTTTCTATGAAAGCAAGCTGTCTTTTATCTCAGGAAGTGTCTTTTAAGTTTTCTGCAGTGTCATGTATATAGGCTTGACTTTTTACTTAATTATGCTCTGGAAATTTTGAGATTCATTTATCCTGCAATTTTCATTTCCATCAATTAAGAAAAATTCTAGGCCATTATCTCTGTTGCTTACTCCTGTTCTCTTTATTATTTTCTTTTGAGAATTAAATTAAATGAATGCCTGACTGTACTAACTTTTCATTCTACCATACATGCCTCTTAACCTGTCTTTCATTAAGTTTCTCTTTGTTGTATCTAACTTGGGGGCTAGACTGACTTTTGTGTTTCTTTTTTTTTCCTGAAAATTCTATAATTGTCTTTTTTAATTCTATTTGATCATTCTTATAGTCTTTTCTGTTAGTCATAATTTCGATACATTGTTTCATTTCTTTTAAAACATTTAACATGCATATTCAACACTGTGATGACAATCCCAGTATCTGCATTCTATGAAGATCTAATTCTGTGGTTTATATTTCTGTGACTCTTACAGACCTAATCCTTCACTAATGTATCTTGTCAATTTGTTTGTGTGTGTGTGTGTGTGTGTGTGTTTCTCCTTCGGTTTTGTTGTGAAAGTTCACTTTCCTTGGAAGTTTATTGTGGGATTACTTTGAGGTTTGTGTTGAAGTTGTTTTCCTTCAGAGAAGATTTGCATATGCTTCTTCCAGGCCCATGAGGACCAATTTAAAGTAAATGTTCTCTTTGCCTATTTCAAAGATTAGAAAGGGTGGTTATAAATTCTCAGGAGATGTTTTTTTGTGGGGTTTTTTGTCTGTTTGTTGTTTGGTTTTTCTTATTTGTTTTTGTCATTGTCCTTAAGCTACCCAGAGGTAAAATTTCCTTAATATTTTCCACCAAAAGATGGGTTTGTTTTTCCCATTACAGCCACAAAGTGTGTTAGCCTTTGAGGTTTCTGGCTGGATGCCGAATATCCTATCAGCCTGTCCACCAGATATATCCTAATACTTCTTGCCCACACATCGCCCTTAAAACTGGTGTTCTGGGATGACAGAGACCCAGGGCAACACCCATCTTCAATGTTTGCTGACTTTTCTAGATTTCAGGTTTATGGTTACCTTTGGCTTCTGAGGATTTTTTTACCATCCTTTAAATGAAAGATTAATTTTAATTATTTTCTAGTATTTTAAGTTATTTTGTATCAGGAATACTTGGGGGAATATCAAACTGCCTTTTTTGCTCTTAGGTAGAATTGTTTCATCCTAAGTAGAATTAGTGTAATCATTTATATAGCATAGTGACCTGAAATATGCAATCTTCAGTATAGGAGACTTGAGGTTGAATCAAAGTATAGATGGTGTATTTCCTAAGAGACTGAAATCTCACCAAAGTAGGTACACAGTTAATCTCTTTGCATGCCACATTCATAATATACAGTCCCAGTCTAATTAGTACATAATTAGGCTTATGCACTAATATTGGATCTCACTGAGTTCCACTCTATCTGGCTTCCCTTGGACACATGACAAAATATTACATTAGGCACCAAGTGCACAGGGAGCCCTAGCTGTGTCACCAGTAGAAGCAGTTTAGTTGTCTCTCCTCCTTAAGCCAAGTATATGAACTAATCAAATTAAGCAGGCATAGCAATTAGATTCTCGAAAGAGAAGCATGAGCATTTGAGGTGAATTGATAAAAAAGGAAGCAAGTCAAATAATTTAATTTTAGATCTCATGCCCTTAGCACTGCACTATAATTCTCCCAAATTGCTACTTCAGAAATAGAACTTGATCCCTAAATGTTGTATTCATTCCTGGCACCTATTCATTAAAAGCAGAAGTTCATTTTTAACTGAAACAATTACATTAGTTAGTAAAGCAGACTCTAAAAGTAGCTCTAATACGTAATAATATTTGAGATTAGCATCTGCTAACAAGCACAAGCTTATCTCTAATATATATCCAAAATGTATATTTTAATCCAAAATATTTGCTATCTACACCTAGATATACTTACTACACTTACCTCTTGAGAAAGGGAAAGCACAATTCTACTCTTTCAGTGTTCCTTTATACAATGACCAACACAAACTCACGGTAAAGCCTGGAAGAAAGAAGGGTCTGAGAGTTCTTAGGGGTTATTTTAGAAAATGATCCAGAGCTACTTAAAATTTTTGCCTACATTCACTTTCTTTAGACTTAAAGTTTTGTCAGTCTTAAAAATTAGATCTGCAAAATCCAGGGCTTCCGGAGGAGAATAACAACACTGATTATGCTGTAAATGCAAAGATGAGGGAGAATGTGTTTGGTATATGTCAGTCTGGTAGCAGTCTTCAACGTATTAAACTAAACTAAATTAATTAAATTTAGAAGCTGGATTCTGGAATAACACAAAGATCAGCTTTTAAAAAGGTTTCTGTCCAAAATAAAGTATAAGTCCATACGAATTAAAGAGCTTTCCCTCCCTGGAAGTCTCCACGAGAGGCTGGATGTACAGGGTGCCTCTGAGTTGCTCTTCTTGCTGACGGAGAGCCATGACTCTAGGTTGTCTTTCCTTCATCAGATCTCACGAAGCCTGCCTCCTTCCTGCTCATAGCTTTGCCGCATTGATGTTTACCGGTTTGAATGGCTAGTTTTCATTTACAGAATCTCTTCCCTAAAAATGCATTTGTTCCAACAAGTATTTTGAGGAAAAATATAGCTTTTAACCATTCAGACATGGCCTCTGGGACTCAGTGGATCAAGCAGGAGATGACAGATGCAATTGGTTTGTAGAAATTTTCAGGTCTTACGAAAAGGATCTCCTAGGAAAAGTGGCATGTCTGCTGCCGCTTTTAAAGTGACAGAGCAATAGATCTTGAGCTGCCTCGGGTGCTGCCTGAAGAATCAATAAACGCTCTTTAAAGACCCACTGATGTCTCATGAAAGGCATCCAAAAACATTCTATTTAAAATATCCATCTTATTTTCCACTGAACCTCGTAACCCCCCTGCAGCTGACAAATTGAGGAAAGCTTAATTTGTCTGTTTTAGAGGATATCTGTTTTAATGGAGGACATTAAGAAGCAATTTGGAAATTCTCCTTTTAGAAGGGAGTTCCCAACTATGTTTATTTTATTTTATTTTTTTTTTAATATTTTATATTTTTTCTAAAAGATATTTAGATTACATTGGATGTTACATAAAATATATAAGGGTTTCCCATATGCCCCACTCCCCACACCTCCCTCTTTTCTCCACATTAACATCTTTCATTAGTGTGGTCAGTTCATTGCAATTGATTAACACATTCTGGAGCATTGCCACTAAGGATGGATTATAGTTTACATTGTAGTTTACACTCTTTCCCACTAAATTCTGTAGATTATGGAAGGACATATAATGGCCCACATCTGTCGTTGCAATGTCATTCATGACAATTCCAACTCCTGAAAGTGGCCCCATATTACACCTCTTTTTCCCTCTCCCTGCCTTCAGCACCTCCAGTGGCCACTGTCTCCACATCAATGATATAATTTCTTCCATTGCTAGAATCACAATAAGTCTATAGTAGAATTCTAGTAACTCCACTCTAGCCCATATTTTATTTCCCAATCCTGAGGATTCTGGGATGGTGATGCCCACTCCACCTCTAATTGAGAGGGGACTTCAATCCCATATGGCTAATGGATGGGACTCTCTTGCTTGCAGTTGTAGGCTCTCTCGGCTCCTCGGTATGGTGGTCATCCATCCTCACCTCCTTGTTAGTTGTCATGGGTGAGTCCAATTACTGGAGAGTAGGTGTTGCAACTCTGCTGAGGCTCAGGGCCCAGCTGGCACATGGACAGCCCAAAGATTCAAGTCTCTTGTGCATATGCCTATTGATTCCAGCACCAACTATAAGTTCAAACAGAAGGGACAGAAGAGACATGTGTAGAGAAGTCACGACTGAGTCCAACTCTGTCACACTTGGGAGCACAAACTCCAAAGTAGGGCCCACTGGCAAGGCACCAAACTCTGGAGCTATCTGTCATGAGCGTAGGACCTAGGTATCTCCAGAGTCCTCAGGACCTCCAATATTTAGGTAGTATCTATTTTGGCAGTCTATGCGATCCTACTGAGAGATGCATAAGCATTACCTCTGGGATGACCTCCTGACTCACTTTGAAGTCTCTTAGCCATATAGATTCATTTGTCTTTACGTTTTCCCCTTTTATTCAAGGTCTTTTTCCAGTTGTATTGCTGGTTTGTGCTTGGTAGTAATCCCTTGGTGCCAGGTAGGCTAATCACCAGGAGTAATGTCCCACGTTGGGGGACAGTAATGCATTTATATGCTAAGTTTGGCTTAGAGAGAGGCCACATTTGAGCAACATGGAGGCCCTCAGGAGGTAACTTTTAGGCACCCTACAACACTAAGCTAAGTTGCAATTTCAAGAGCAAAGCCTTATAAGCATCGTTGCCAATATCTAGGGCCCATCAATGGACCATCCTTCTTCACTAGTCATTGCGCCTGTACTAGAGTGAATGTTGCTGTTCCATTAGAGAATGTGGCAGAGCTCCCCAGGATGGGAATTCAATACTCTTTCAGTTATTGTGTGACTCTCTATCCAATGTGACAATGCCCCATGAACATCTGAACACATTTATATACTTTATAATTATGCCCAGGTGAACTTCCTCCCATGTATCACCCATCACTGACACCCTGCACCAATGATCCTCCCCTGCCACAGTTGTAACCCTTGTGGTCCAAAACTTCTTCAAGAATGAAGTCAATAAAATGGCCAAATACAATTAATAGGAAAATGAAATAATGATGGGTTTAAACATAAATAAGATACATAATAATTTAGAAAAATTAAATTAAAATTTAAAGAATTGGGATATTAAAAAAAAATGAAAAAATTCAAAAAAATTTTCTTTGACATTTTGCCTTTCATCACTGTAATATCTGTTTTCCTGACATTTCCTTCAATTTCTTCCCCAGAGTCTTACTTTTTCTAATGGACACACTTGCTATCTAAACATAGCAAGTGTGTCCATTAAGGAAACACATTTAATGAAAGTAATTTGTAGTTATTTTATGACTTTCAGCAATATCATCTAAAATGTTGGTATATACAAAGACTTGATCATTATTTTTGTTTTTGTTATTATTATATAATCCAAAACCCTAAAGTTTGTAACCATTGTTTCTTTATAATAAGACATTATTAGGGTATACAATTGTTAAGTAAATGGGATTTAGTTGATTTTCACTTAATCTATGAATAGATACAGTAAAGTTCCCATCTTATAAACTACTTACCTTATTCCCCCATTGGAAATGGAAATAGTATTACCTACCTCACAGAGATATTGTGAATAGTGAATTATTAAAATGTTAGCAAATATGAGTTCTTGGCATATTGTTGGTCTCTACTTAATAAGAGTTTTCTTACTTGCTGAAGTATGGGTAAACTATGACTTTTATGATCTTTTGCATGTTTTTCATATTCTTTTAATATAACCATAAAGTCTTGAGTCAAAATGGCTAAATATGATTTCCTATCAATGATATAAATCTAAAAGTATCATAACCCATATTCTTGTTACCATTTTGAAATTTATCCACAAATTGCATTTGAGCTGTCTCAAGAAAATTCACAACTGCTTCCTCATGATAAGGTTAGTGATATTGTTAATGAAGAATCAGCATTTTTAAAATTTAAAACCCAAGTTTTTAGTCCGTAAAAAGTCAAGACAATGTAAGGAATATATAGACAAGTAAATTAAAAATGACAAGAGGTAACAATAGAAATCATTTAGGGATTTAAGGGAGGGAAACCAGGTGTTAGAATCTAAAATTCATGTATTAATGCTTAGTAAACCATATAAAGCTTTTATCACATAGAGCATAGAGTGTCAAACAAGGATTTTAAAAGAATGTAGCATCCATAAGTGCATGTAAATGTGATGTTTACTTTAAGCACCTCCAACTAAAAACAAAACAAAACAGAAAACAAGCCCTGTTAGTATATATCCTTTTGTGTAAAGCAGTGATTTTCTTATGCTTTCATATTTTCCTTCCCTAGCTGATACAGTATCCACTAGTATGTGAATCCTTTTTGTTGATATTTAAAATTGTGTTATGTTTTATTTTTTTGGTAGAGTGTTTGGGGGAAATAGGTAATTAAAATACCTTAAAGCAAACCACATGCTTTCCAGTCACCACAGTCCTCATCATTTGGAAGAGCCATAAATTTACCCTGTTGGTTTCAGAAGTCATTTCAGTTTGGCTTCTTCTTTAGGGTTCTTTTACCACAGGGTTTTTAAGTAAATGTGCCATTTACCAACTATTTCTTAGTTGTTGTAAATAGTTCAGGCTTGTAGGAAACAACTAAGGGTATATTAACATCTCTTTCAATTTTGGAATAGGGGTTGTTTATTCTGGCTCTTTTGGGAGTTTCTACTTTCATTTGGTTTATATATGCTACTAAAAGTTGTTTAATTCTTTGGACTTAGTAATGTGAGAAATGACAGAGGGCAATAAATACATCTTGGCATGAATATCGGTGGTGCTGATAATGTTGGTAAAGCTAAATATATTTGCAGCCCCAAGTTCTAATTTCCTTCTGGAAAACTGCTCTATGTCAGGTTAAACAAATCCCTTGCCTGATTCCTCTCCCCATCTTTAGAAAAGCAAAAATATCCCAGTCTCTCTAGCCCAGGATTTATCAATATTTTCTCCCTCTGATCGTACCCTTTCAGTAGTCATATTTCAACTTGTGTGCTTTAAATGAAGAAACCCTTATAATGCCCTGGAAAATGTGACAAGGCCTCAGGATAAAGATACAAAATGTTTACTTACAGGTAATAAAAAGTTGAATGGTGTTCTATTACTGTTCACCTACTGGTTCAAAGAAAATGCCCTCTGGCTTAATAGTCCCATTGTTAAAGGTTACCACCACTTATGCATGGGTTGATTTAAAAAGAGAAAAGAAAGGAAAGGAAGGAAGAGTGGAAAGAAGGAAGGAAGGAAGGGAAGGAAGGAGGAATGGAGGGAAGGGGAAAAGAAGGAGAAAAGGAAAGAATGAAATAGAGGAGGAAGGAAGGGAGAGAGGGAGAAAGGAAAAAGGGAGGGAGAAAACTCAGGAAAAGAAAACTAGAAAATCAATAAAAATATTTCATTTTACCTCCACACTCAATATACTTTAGTCATTGATAACTCACATTGCACTTCAATCCCTGGAGTGCTTGAGTATCATAGTTTTGAATACTAGTTATTGTACTACAGCTATTGAGAAGTATTGACTAATGCAATAGATAAAATTATAATCAGGCCAGATTTTACTCTACTAGACTTAAGTTACATATTAAAGTCACTTACAGACTATAAACAGACTCAATTGATAATGACACCAGATTATCAATGCAAATATTTTAATATTTATCTTGACAAAGAGTCAGACCCATTAAGTACAAGTAGAAATTTACCACAAGGTATAAAAACCCACTAGCAGGGAAGTCAATGTGGTTCAGTGATTGAGCACCCAATTCCCACATACAAAGTCCTGGGCTCAATCCCTGGTCCATGGTACCTCAAAAAAAAAAAAGGAAAGAAAAAAAAATTAAGTGGGAGTAGATGTGGCTCAAGCAGTTGAGTGCCTGGGTTCTGTTCCAGTGCCTCCTGCAAAAACAAAAACAAACAACAAGCAAAACAAATGAAAAGACCAACTCAGGGAAGTCAATATGGCTCAGTGGTTGAGTGCCCACTTCCCACATACGAGGTCCTGGGTTCAATCCCTGGTCCCTTGTACCTCAAAAACAAACAAACAACAACAAAAAAAAAACCCACTACCTTAAAAGAAAGAAAAGAACAAACTTATGAAATATTACTTGGACAGTCACTATTAAAGTCTTTGGTGTTATATTGACCTATCCCTTATCTCAAATGCATAGTTAGCTAAAAATAATCATTGGATAATCACTGGAGGGCAAGTAAAACTCCATGAATTTAGTTATTGTCACTAATGGGGATACTTTCAAAGTATTGCATTGATGACTTTTCCCCATGACCTTTCTTTATTTTTCTTGACTTCCAGTATATTTTTAACATTTGAAAAAAATTTCCCTTTTGGAAGTACACTATTGTGCAATAAAATTTGTGGAGAAAAGATTTCTTATATTTATGTAATATTTATTCTATATGAAATTCTCAATGTATCTATATTATAAATTTAAAATAGAAACTTAAACCAAAGAAACAGGATCTACTATGATTTTATATGTCAATATAGGATCATTATTTCATTGAAAAATACCTCATTAAATGGTGTCATAAAATAGGTAGAAAATAAAATAGCAACAATTTTTCCAAAGAAATTATCCATAGTGTGCTTTATTTTCTGAGGAATAATCACCGTACTGAAACCTTTAATGAAAGTTATACTCTAAAGTACAATTAGCAAACAGATATTTAGCCATTATAAATTTCTTTAATCTGACTTGACTTCTTTCATTACCTTGGAGGAATGAAAATTCCAAATACTAATTATACCCTAAGAATAAAACATGCTTTTCATATAAATGACATTTCTGGAAATATAAAACAACAACTAAAAATCACATTTTAATATCTGTGGCTTTTTCCATTTGGTTTAGTTGGGAACATGTTGGCAGAAATAATCACCCTTCATCTGATACTTAAGAGTTGAATTTCTGGTATTTTAAACCAAGAGTACCAATTAATATAATTATCAATTTGTACTTTTCTTAGATTTTCATCAAAATCATTACCACCTTGTATTATATATGATTTTATATGTGATGGAGTCATGATTAATTATTTTTTGCATGTGTCTTCTCTTTTTCTTTTCATTTTCTCATTTTTCCTCTTTGCCACCCAATAAGTCACTTGTGATGAAGAATTAGAATTATTGACAGACAAGAGGAAGCTGGTGGGATTTAATCAGGGATGTTTGGTAAATCTACCTAGTAACAGAATGGGAGTGGGACAGAGAGGGAGAGCACAAAGTTGTTGTTGACTGGAGTTTTGGAAAAATTTTGAGGTTTTGGTAAGAGGTTCGTGAGTAGCTGCAAGGTGAGAAAAATTCAGGAGTGAAGGAAAGAGATTAGAGAATTCTTGCTGAAAGTTATGAGACTATTACCATTTTAAATATTAGGAATATTATAAAAAGCATAGATCACAGAGATCTATAAATAAAATTTATAAGTATAGACTTTCACATGCATTCACATGTGTGATCATGTGTTCCATGACAAATGTAGTCATAGAGCAAAGCTAAATAAGGTATTGCTTCCAGTTTGATGTTTACCTTTTAGTTTTTTTTGTTTTTTTTTTCCATTTCATCACATTAATAACTTTTTCTTTTCATGTTTCCCAGTGTAAAGAAAATCATATCCACATTCCTCAATATCTACTTTCCATTTATCAAGTGTAGAAAGATTCCCTTCTGGTATGATATATTATAGTGTGGCTTGTTTTTGTTTTAACCTCATGTTGGGGATTTACGAGATTTCAGGTAGAGTCATGCGGAATCTCAGTATTTACTGAGTTACAAAAAGAGGTATTTTAAATTCCTATTTTTCATTTCGCTATAATATTACAAGTAATTGTACATGACTTATGCTTATACTCTCATATCTGTATATGCCTTTAGTATCCTAAGTACTTTCACATATTTTGTCTAATTGGATCATAATAGTATCTCTTGAGGTATAGTGACATAGTTCATTGTTATCTCCATTTAGAAAAATAGATAGCTAAAAATTGAAAACGCCTAAGAGATTTACTTTAAGTCTATAGCTGGTAAATTGGAATACTAATAATGGAGTACAGTTCTTCTCACTCCAAATACAGTACTCTTTCTGTCACAACACATTGAGTTTGTGCTGCCATTTCCATCATACAAACAGGCAAGAAAATGTGAAACTAAACAGGTGTATGAGTCCTCAACACAGATATTATACTAACTCTGTTAAAAGCCAATTTTGTTTTTGTTTGTCAAGCCTGAAAGTTTTCAATTATGAGGAGAGGCCTTCATGAAAGCAAAGGAGAATAATAAAGAGAGGTGGAATGCATCCTTCCCTGGTGTGACATCAAATTTTGTTTAAGGTATAAGTTTTACATCTACTTCAATTGAGAACACATACTTTTATAGTGATTTTCCTCTTCGGTAAAATATTGAGCTGAAATTGATGTGTAAGATCTTATAAGCAGTATAATATAACATCAGTAGAGCTCCAAAGAGAAATTATTTATTTCTGGAATAACACCCTATATGATTGTGAGGCCAGGGCAGTAGACAATTCTACTTAATTAGAGACACCATGCTAAATAGAGTGGACAACTGAATAGAATAATGAGATAATGGAAATTTTTTTTTTTTTAGTTCCATGTTCCAAATCTTGGTGTCCTTTTCTAACTGTGGTTAACATACTTCTCCTTTAAAGTGTGTGGTCAACCAATCTTGAAGGTATGACACTATATTTGCTAATCATCTGACTAATCATGGACATGTAATTGAGCAACAAATACACTTTTTTGTATTAAACCACTGAAATGGGGATTGTTTTTTACTGCAGCGTAATCTAGTGTTTCTTGATAGATACTGTAATTACACATAAATGTGTTTTTAAAAAGAGAGGCTGCTGAAAGTGATAAAACTCTTAAGATGATCTGAGGCTGGTGCAAAAACGTTGACATTGAAGTTTTCTTGCTTCCTCTCATTTACCCTCTATAGTAGTTTGGCAGTTTGATGAAGTTATGAATTCCAAAAATAGATATTGGATTATGCTTATAAACTGGTCTGTTAATCTGGACATGATTAAGTTGTGATTAGGGCATTGACTGGGCCATGTCAGTAGGGTGTTGAGCCCCACCCCTTGGTGGGTAGGGAATCAAATATAAAAGGCAAAGGACAGAGTTGGAGTATTTTTTGAGTTGGAGTTCTCATGTTGGAGTTTTGATGCTGGAGCCCGGGGAGGTGAGCAGACGGAGGAGCTTGGTCGTGAGAAAGAAGAGAAGGCCCCAGGATAGAGATGAGCCATTCACCTGATAGTCTACAGCTGGACTTGTGGAGGAAACAAAGGGGCTGAGCCCGTAGAGAAACAGAGCCCCGGGAAGAGAGGAATCCAAGAAGCCTGAACCCTCACAGATGTCAGAAGCTATCTTGCTCCAACACATGGCCATAGCCTTTCGTGAGGGAAGTAACTTATGTTTTATGGCCTGGTAACTGTGGGCTTCTACCTCAAATAAATACCCTTTATAAAAGCCAACCAATTTCTGGTAATGTGCATCGGCACCCCTTGGCTGACTAATACATTCTGTTCTCACCAAATGTAGTCCGGCCTGATAGATGCCAAGGTCAAAGTCAGCTAGTTCATGTCTTGTACTCTGCCTTTAGGAATAAACTAAATAATACAAATTTAGCTGGGATTTTTATGACCTAAACAGTGTAGTGTAAAATATAGTATTAATTTTAAAAGAAAATTAACTGGTTAGATTTTTTAAATTGAAATAGCCCATCAATCATATAATGCAAACAATTCTCATCTCATATTTTCCAAGAGACTACATAATTTATAGTATATAAAATGTGGCAATATGGTGAATCAGGAGAAAGAACTTAGTCAACTTTTAGTTACATATTGAAACTAAAAGTTGACTAAGTTATATAACTGGATCCTCAGATTTAGTCTAAACAAAAGCAAAAAAAAATCCCCAAAACCAACAAACAGAAACTGAATTTTTGTACACCAAAATGATTTTGTTTGCTTAAACCAGGTCATCTGCACACATGCACACACATGACTTCAAAGGAGGATGCCCACAATCTGGTCAACCTTCTACAAAGTGCCACCAAGAGGTGAGGGAGTGCCATCCCTGAAGTGTGAGGGAATAACTGTTGCTCACTTGAAAGGACTGCCAGCCAAAGAGCTGGCCATTAAGAGCCAGTTTCAGTTTGAACTAGGGGAGAGCTCTAGGTGGTTCTCTCTCCTGTCCATTGAGCCATTCAGCTTTGCTGTGGTGACCACATGCATCAGCTTCTGGCAATCCCCACTTGATAAGCTACTCATCCCTCGGACTCTGGAAGTTATTGCCGGTATTGCATCCAGCAGAGTCACTGCCAAGGGGCTAGTTTAGCATTAGCATTAGCATTAGCAGACATTAATGAGGGACCCTGGAATGGAAGAACATGAGAGAGTCAAATTTCGCTACTCTTCTGACCAACAAGCAACTCTTCAAGGAGATGCCAGAGCTTTAGCAATTAGGTGCTTTACCAGATTTATCCAAGTCTTAAGTTTTAGGTTATCAGCATTACAATTCCTGATTGTCCAGGACTAAGTCCTCCTTAGGAGTAATTTCGCATTTATATTATTGAAAAATTATTAGTGTTAAATATTTTTCTCCAGGAGACTGCAACTTCA
Organism: Tolypeutes matacus; assembly: GCA_026826555.1. Lineage (NCBI taxonomy): Eukaryota > Metazoa > Chordata > Mammalia > Cingulata > Chlamyphoridae > Tolypeutes > Tolypeutes matacus. The sequence continues at coordinate 3,959,068 of JAKSZT010053791.1, read as the reverse complement.
AATATACCCAGATGTCTTTCCAATCCCTCCAAAAAGTGTCTTTGATAATCGTTTTTTAAAGATTTATTTTAGTTTTTTATTTATCACCCCCTTGCTCCTTGTGCTCGCTATGTCCATTTGCTGTGCATTTTTCTGGTCTCCCTTTGTTGCATCATCTTGCTGCACCAGCAAACACTGCACCACGTGGGCCAGCTTGCCTTCACCAGGGGCGTCCCATATGGTAAATGGGAGCCCAGCCAGTTGAGCTACATCTGCTTCTCTTTGGTAATCTTTTAAAAAAAGGAACACTCTGTTTTTCTAGAAGCTGGACAGACACCCACATTATTCCCAAATTTGACACTGGGCACCAAACAGTAATATTAAAATCTTTACTAATTTTTAAGGGAAACTGATTAAAGGTTTCTATTCCAAGTGTAGAGACATCCCTAGCAGTTTCTAAAGGATGTGTGCCCTGGAGAACTACCTTCAATTCTTCTAAATCAGCATTTGAAGGAGAAAGTAGACTGAGTTCTGAATCCTCCTGCCAGCTCAGCAGAATTCATAATGCTATCTGCCAGGCCCAGTTATAGGAGAAAAAACTGTTAGACAATTCTGTGTACAAAATATATATATTTCCACAAAACACATTTCCAGCTCCTGCTTTCAACCATTGTTGAGTAATAAAAGATAGTCACTATTGAAATCTGAAGTTTAAATAAGTCTGAGTTAAGTAAACATAGCACACATTCAGGGCATCATTTTTGTAAGGGAAATTCTTCAGGAGAAACCCATAAAATTCAAAGGTATTAAATAAATTTATTGCCTCTGGCTTTCAACCAGAGGGAGACTATCTGCTACACACTGTGCCCAGATGCTTTATAGAGAACCTCTGTGTTGCTCAGATATCATCACTCAATCAGCTCAGAATTTATGATCAGAATCCTTTTGTAGTTGATTCTTATCTAAGTGCTCCTCACCGAGAGATAACACACAGAAGAGGACCACTGGCATATGAACAGAGCAATCTAGAAAAGCTTTTCCCTGCATCACCCTGACAGAATCCTAATAGTCATACATTGTTGGCAAATTCATCAGGAATTCCAAGTCTCCCAGAATTACTTAAAGTAATGATGTTAGTGAGGTCACTAAAAAACTTTAAAAGCCTGGGTTTTTATATAATGTGCCATATCTTCTAACATTCTTCTGGTTACTTATCTGTGTAGTGTGATCAATATATCATTCACCCAATATTTTTACAAGTCCTTAAATAAAGTAGAGGGGGAAGTGCCAGGTAGAACTCCTGTTTCCAAGAGATATTTCACATATTTTTCAGTGTGACATTTCTTTCTTGCAAAAGCTTGTCTTCTTCTTCTCTGACAATTCTATTTTTCAAATGATATGAAAGTTAAATGTCAGTAAGGTAAACTCCAAAGACTGAAAAAGGCAAATGTTCCTATTTTGGGGAGTATTTGCTCATTTTAATTCTACATGTCAGCCAGAGTAATACAGCATCTCAGAGACAGAGCACATCCACCCCACACCCCACCCTATAGCCTGTGAGAAAACACAAGCCTCGCAGGCATCAGCAAATTCCAGGAGGCTAACAGTTTTCCTGGTCACTTTCAGCTATGGATTCCTATCTCTAATGAATCATTTTTCTCCACTTGAGGTCTTAATGGAGTTTTTCTTTGTCTCTACCTAGACACTAAAGACGGAGTGTTTCGGGAAGTTATTTTACTGGCAAGCACAGAAACCTATCAGCACAATGTCAGGTAGGCTTTTGGGAACTGGTTTCCATGGAAGAGAAAGGGGGTCGATCTTTTAAGGACAAACACTGCCAACTGTCTTTGCCCCATATTAAGAAATTTCCCGAGTGCTGCTGCTGCTGCTGCTGGGCTGGCGGTATCTGTGTGATAGTTGTGTAAGGGTGGGCCGGCTGGAGGTGGTTTGCTGTACATTTTGTGATTCGTCATTGGATCACGCTTCCAGGGCTTTGTACGCGGCATGCCTCAGTCAGTATAATGTCTCCCAGTTTCGGCTGCACTAGTGATAGCAATTAGGGAGCCAGATCAGGGTACTCAAAATCCCCAAAGAAACAAACCACGATAGCAGCAACAGCAACAACAAAATCACACTCACATTTGTTGAAGAGGTTTACACAGCAGAAATTAAATTATTAAACATTTCTTAACACCTATTCTTTTCTCAGAAGGGTGAAAATACCTTCTGAAAGGTTAAGGACCATCTCCTGTTAAAGGAAAGAGTCACAGCACTTTTCTTAGATGATTTGGAAATTTTTATTTAAGCCAACTGTTACATTCTGAGAAGGGATAACGTACTATGATGTTCTTTTACCTGAAACCTCGGAAAGAAAAACACAGTCTAAAGGAGCTGGTGGCACGATGAAGACTCTCAATAAACCTCAACATATGTGTTGAGTCAATATGACAGAGGTTTTAAATTACTTCTGTTATTGGAGATGGTGTCCAGGTGTCTAGGTTCTTGGCTTCCTCCTAAGAAAGAATTCAGGGATGAGTCACAAAGTAATTAAACAAGCAGAGGACTTATTGGGGATAAAGCAAAAGACGAGAAGTACAGCTTCAGAGAGATGAAAGTGGGCATGCTCCAGGGGGAGAAATGTGAAGTTCTTCCCTGGGGTCCCCTGTTTCATGGAGATACAGGACTCCAGGGTCTGTGCTGATAAGCAAAGGCTTAAAGTGCCAGGGCCTGAGGGTCTGAGGTGCCTAAGGGTGTAGGGGGTGCTATCCCGTGGTGATTGGCTTTTGGCTCCTGTCCATGACCTCTGCAGGTGTGTTGAGCGGTGGTGTTTAACCTCTGGTCACTGTCCATGAGGCCTGATGTCACTGTTCAGGAGCTGTGGAGTAACCTGGAAACTAGGTGGGTGGGTGGTGGTGATGCTCCTCTCGTCCCTTCCTTCTTTGCTGGCTGCCTTCTGATAACGCAGCCTTTGGGTGTGTGCTGCAAGCTGCAGGGTGTGTGAGCCGCCCCTTCCTAACTGGCCTGTGTGACTCAGCAGGCTAGTGCCAGTAAACAGGCCAATGCTCAAGCTTATTAGGCTTTCAGTCCCCTTCCTCCTCAGGTCCCTATTCTGTCCTGCCTCACTTCTTCTCATGAGGTTTAGACAATTCCATCTCCAAAAGATGCTTTAAAATTCTTCTGGTTAAATATGACATGTGAACATCTAAATGTATATTTGTATGAAGAGGTAAGCCATGCCTTTATTATATAATTCAGTATTTTATAAAGATTCCACACACAAGCACACACACTTATACACATAAACACATACATGAAATAGTAGACTTCTCTAGTATATTTATTGATTTCCATTTACTTCTCTTTAGAAACATAGCAACTGAATAATGTTAAGAATTCCTTAAGTCCAGGTCCATTGAATGCTAAGAAGGAAAGCCTTCTATAGCCTGTGACAGGATTGTTATTGTCTTACTTACACCATTGAAATACAAAAAAGAATCATTTTGCACATTTGGGCTATCATTTAGCATGGTCACTCTGCGTGAGCCTTTCTTTTATATTCTCTCTCCTCTGGATATCTTTACAGAGAAACATACCTAAACTAGGAATATTTGTTACTGGATAGACTGCTCAGAAACACTATCTTATTTTGAAAGTAAATTATATGAAGAAAGTCACACATCCCATTTAGCAGGTTAAATCCTTTGGCAACAATTCCTTTAACAACATGAGCCATAATATACTGCATGTTAATACTGATGCCAATTATTTACATCTTTATGGTGTTATTCAAGCCTGCAAATCTATATAAAAGAACAAAGTCTAGGATGACCTGACATAAATCTGTATTGCCAGGATTCAAGTAAGGATAACATATTTCATATCAATTATCAATCGGTAGATTTTCCAGGAAGTTTAACATCAAATTCCTTTCTCTATACTCTATTTGAAAGTACCAGTTTGTTTGCTCTCATGTGGATTTTTAGCTTGTATAGATTCATTCTTTTCAAACACAGTTTTGTAAAATCTTTACAAATCCTAATGGGATTCTGGGACATAAGCAAAATCATTTTCACTATAAATTTATTCTGAAAAATTGGAAAGTTTTAAAGCCTCAACCCCCTATATGAAATCCATTATACACCATGGGTTTCTTTTATACGTATTTGTAGACTAGATCCAGGATGCTACCATAAAAGACAAGAAACAGTAGATTTCGTTGAGCTACACTGATCTTTCTTCAATACTTTTTTAGGCATCATTCTGACCGATATATGATATAATCTCTCCTTAGAGAAATCACTCTCTAGTGGGCATGACTTTCAATGTACTATAATACATTCTGAAATTTAGCCAAAATGTTAATATGTTTATGCTCTCCAAATAATTCAAAACATTACTGCAAGTGTACTATCCTAGAAATAACCAAACATCTATTTTTATTGTATTTATAACATACTTATAGAAACAAATACTGAAGAAAGTTTTGGGTTCTTGTTTGACAGTTTTTTAAATAGGCATACTTTATGTTGGTTTATTACAACCTACTCAGTGGGCACCAAGTATTTATTGCATTAGTAGAAGTAGAAGATATGAATTGAATGATATGTTAGCCATTCATCCACAATGAATTTGTGGAGTCATTCTCAATGTAATATATTCCCATTGAAATGAATAGGTTTATTAATTTCATTGAGTCTTTTATAGATATTAGGTTTGGAAAAGAATCTGAGCTACATGGCCTGCAAATGGATAGTACATGGTGCCTGTAGGTTTACCAGTAAGGACTTTTATTGGAAATTTCATTTTTCATCTTTAATCCCTAATTGTCTCCATTTTGCATTTAAGATGTTATATTTGAAAGAAAATTTTGTGTTTTGGGTTGTTGATTCTGGGTAGTATTCATTATTTCTCTCTTATTTGCATTTTTTTACCTAAATCTGTAATGAAGTTAATTTTCCTTTTAGGGCAATAAAGAAATTAAGAGTAGTTAATAAAATAATCTATTAAAAATGTATAGAATACAATTTCCTTTTTGAATAAATGTTATTATATCTATAATTCTCTTTTAATGCTGCTAAAACTATGTTAAATGCAACTTAATCTTTCTTAGAAAAATCATAAAATATTTCAGGATTTTATAATATGTCAAGTTCATTATTATTAATATTTAATTTTATTTTTTTAAATTTTTTAAATTCTTATTATTAATATTTTATAATGGATGCATGGAAATGCCAATTTCAACTTGATTAACTGGGATAACGGTGTAGAGAAGGTCATGGATAAGCCAAAATAAAAATAAAAATAATCATAACATTGTACAAAATTATTTCAATGTCAGTTATGTTATTAAGTAAGTGCTCAGTACTTAGGAACACGTTTATCATTTGATGGATTTTCACATGTAATTGTGGGTTTCTGATGCTTTTATTAAAATCTTTGTCCACCATGGCAACATGTTCTGATTCTTGGGTGAAAGCATGCAGAAATGGTGATATCCAGACTTGACAATAACTCCCTTCCTCATAAAATGCCCAAAGGAGGCAGTGATCACTTAATATTGAATGGGTTAGAACCCAGTTCACAGCTTTCTGAAAAACTGAGTGTGAACACAAGGTTTAAACTGGAACTTTTCCAAAAACGAGACCAGTTCCCACCCCACCCCTAACTAGCCCCTCTGCCTCCCCAAATGAAAAAGCAAGTGAAAGGAAGAAAACAGAACACATGAACACGGTGGCCTAGTTTGCTGGGATATAAGTGGAAAAGAAGCTAAAGAGAGGAAGCAAATTGACCTAGGTCTGGCCTTACTATCATTCCAGTCTCATGAATGGAAGGAAGTGGCAAAGAGAACTATTCGTGTGCATCTCTATCTCTGCCCAGAGTCAACTTGAGCTAATTAATGTCACAGAATCAGAGTCAATCAAGCTCAATCTCTTAGGAGGGATACAAAGAGAAAGATAGAACTAACAGGTTAGTAAGATTTTCTTCTCACTTACATGAATAAAAAATAAAGTTAAAACTAAATGTGGAACACAAGCACAATGTTTTAAGTATCTTGGCCATCAATAACCAAAATGTTAGTTTGTTCAAATATCAATTATTTGCTGTGTATAGAATTGTACAGTGAATTTTTCTTTTTCTTTATTTTCTTCAGTGTTATTTTCTTCAGTGTCATTCCAATGTATTCTGACTTCCAGTTATTCTGATGAGAAGTTTGCCATCACTTTTCTATCACATTTTTTTTCAGTAGAATACAGGCATTACTCTGGTTGTTTTTAAGATTATCTCTTCATTTTTGTTTGTTTGTTTGTTTGTTTGTTTGTTTTCAGCAATATAACTATGATGTACCTAGGTTTGGGTTTTTGGCATTATTCTACTTGAGATTTACTGAACTTCTTGAATTATGTTCATCAAATTTCAAACATGAGATGTCTCAGATTTCTTTTTTGCCCTATGTTTTTCTTTTCTATGTACACTCGATATCCACAGGTCACTTATGCTTTGATAATATTTTCCATTACACTTTCCATCATTTTTGTGAATTTCTATTAAACTGTGTTTAATTCACTTTTTCCTATGCAGTTAAATGACACAATAAATATTTGGTTTCAAATATTATATCTTCCATTCCAAAATTTCTGCTGAAGTTTCTCTTAGAGTTTTCATTCCTCTGCTGAAATTTTGCAATTCTTTATTTATGATATTTTTGTTTCTTGAGAATTATTTAACATTTTTAAGAATTGGTTAGTTTCTTCTTGAAAGAGAATGCAAAGTCTCTTCATGTATGGTAGGTCTGCTGTTCCACCTGCCTGCACCCAGATCAGGCAACGGTTCTCAGGTTTGGAAGCTCGCACAGATTGCCTATAAAATACTAGTCCTCTGGAATTTAGTTCAACACAGATTTCTTGATTCAGAATTTTTATAGTTTCATAGAAAAGCAAGATATCTATTTTTGTCTACTTTATCCATTTCCTTTCTTATTGTTACCATAGAAGTGGAGGTCTTGCACAATCTTTCTACAACCTAAATGGAAGTAACCCCCTCTCCCATTTCTCTTTGAAATGACTAATGCTAAAATTGGGTAAAGAAATCTCAGTAATAAATAATAGGGAAAGGTGACATTATAACTTCCCAAACTTAAGGAGTCCTTTAAAATATTTTAAATAGGTGAGTGATATGTCACTTTGATGTTTCAGATATATTGTTTTGGTGACTTATACAAATATAAGCAATCATTTCCTTGAGAAAAAGTTAGAATAAATCCAATATACACGCATTCTTTCTCCTCCTATGGATAGAAATTGGCTGGAAATAAGAACATAAAATTATGCGGTTTTGACTGGAGATGGTGAAAACACGTGATTTCTAACAACGGTGCCTTCTAAAGCTCTCTGAGCATTTCTTCCATGGCATCTCTTCCTGCAGGTAGCAGTGCCCTGCATAGAGTGCTTACCAAGCCCTAGAAAATTACTGGCTACTACAACAGCCATGGGAAAGAAAATCTAGCGCAGATGCTCAGTTTTCATTTATTTGATGGTGTCACAATATTGTTATGCTATTGTGGTATTAGGCCAGACGGATGAGAAAAACCAGATTCAAGACCGAGAATAATCAGTCTGTATGACTTGGAATTAGATTCAGATGCAAACAACAGAAAACCTAAAAAAAATAGTGGCTTTAAACAGGTTAAAAATAGAATGGATGAATTGGCTCCAGTGTTGTACAGTATTACTAAAGATGTCTGTTCCACTGTCTACTGCATGGTTTCCATCCTCAAAGCACCTCATGATTCAAGAGGACTATGGTGGCTCTAGCCATCATATCATGCTACAAGCAGGAAGACAAAGGAAAAGTAGACAAGTACAAAACCCAGTTAGGTTAGGTCCCTCTAGTAACAACCTGCCTTACACATGACAGTGGCCAGAATTTAGTAACATAATCACTCGCTGATGAAAAGGAGAGTTGGGAAGCAGAAACTTTTTGTTCTAGAGAAACATTGTTCCCACCTAAAAATCAGGGTACCTTTATTAAGGAAGAAAGTGAAATGATTTTTATAATAGGTAACTAGCAGTTTCTTACAGTCCTCTCACAAGATGCCTGGGGAAAGACTGAACAATAATAAATGAAAGTCAGATAAACACTTCATAAATATCTCTCCTTTTGTCAGATATAGCAATGCAGAAAATGTTAATAAACTATGCTGTACCATATTAATCTCTTTTTAAGTTAATAAGGATTTTATCAGTCAGGAGACACAAAATGCACAGTAATTTGAACATGAAATTTTAATATACAGGGGATTGGAATAACAAGGTATTGGCTATTAAGAAGTAAATAGAGGACTTCCAGGAAGATGGCATCCAAGCAGGCAGGCAGGGCTCAACTCTTTCACAAAAACAATGGAGGAAGGGCAAAAAGCTACCCGAGTGAGCTGCTTTGGGAATTGGCAGACCAGGAGAGTGCTGCACATCATCCAGGAAGGAGAGGGACAGAAAAAGACAAAGAGACCAAGCTAGAGCCCTGAGTTACTCGCCCCTGTGGCTGAGAACGGCACATATACCCCAACCTCAAGGCGAATAGCCTCAGTAAAACCCCTGGCTCACTGCAGCCAACTGAGTGGGAAAGAACATTCTCCCTGGGAGAAAGAGGGGTCTGGTGGGGGGCACAGAGTGGCTTCTCTTTAGTGAGTTTGGCCAGCTAAGCCTTGTTTGAACCTCAAAAAAGACCCCAGCCAGCCCTGAAGAGGCCCCAGGGAGAGGGGAGGGGGATCTGACCAGGCAGGCTGTCATACCCAAATGCCCTGGGAGAGAGAACTAGGTCAGTGAGGAGGTAGGCAGAGACAGGCACCTAACCAACCCAGGAGAGAAGGAAGCCCAATGGCTTAGAAGCCCAACTTGCCTGAGCAAAAGGAGCAGGAGAGCCAGATCAGGTTTCAGAAGCCTACCTAACTTGTTTAGGGGTTATAACTCAGTGTAGGAATGCCTGCCTCACATATACTAGGTTCATCATTAGATTCCAAAAGGGATCCAGAGAGTCATCCACCTGGTGTCAGGCACCTATTCGGTACCTCATAAAGGGGACTTAAAGACGGAGATTTCTTTTGTTTTAGGTTTCTCAGTCTGCTATTTTTTATTTTTTATCACTTTATTTCATTTTATCTTTTTTATTCTTTAATATATTTGCTAATACCAGGTAACTTACCTGTGGAGGGCAGGCTGTTAAGTGATTGATAGATGAGCACCTGTAACCTGAGATGTTTCCTTAGGGCCCAAGGGGGAAGCTTGTTTTACCTGTTTGTTTTTTCAATGTTTTTTTGTTTGTTGTCTTTTCCTTTATTTGTTTCCTTTTTTTCTTTTCTTTATCTTTTCTCCTTAGTTTCTTTATTTCTTTTCTTTCTTTCATTTTTCCTTCTTCTGTTGCTTTTCTTTCATTCCACCTTTTCTTATTCGGTCTTCAGTTTTTTCTTTTCTTTTTTTTTTCTCATTTTTCCAGTTTTTTATTTTATTCTATTTTTTTTTTCATGTTTCATTTTTTTTAATCCACCTTGTAAATTCTTATTCTCTTGTATTTTTTTATGACTTTTCACTCTTATTACTTATTTTCCTGGCTTTTTTATGTTTTCTTTTCTGTCTTTTTTTTATTATTATTATTACTACTAGTATTCTTTTTCTCCTCTTCTCTCTTTCCTTTTCTATGGTCCTAATATTATTCAAGGGAACAAAGACAACTACAAGGATATAAAATAAGAGGACCAAATGTCAAAAAGGAGCCTTACCACACATGCAAAAAAAAAAACAAAAAAAAACCCCAAAAAACCCTAGAGTAGAAAGAGAAGCTAACCATCTGAATAAGCCCATCAAGATAAGCAGATGCCTAGACACCGACAAAAAATTATAAGAGATACTAAGAAACAGGAAAGCAAGGCCCAGTCTAATGAACCACCTAAAAAACAGGAGGAGACGCAGAATGTGGAACAACTAATCAAGGATGTCCAGGCAAATATCATGAATCAACTTAATAGGTGAAGAAAGAGTTAAAGGATATTAAGAAGACACTGAGGGAGCATATTAAAGAAATTGTAAACATACATAAAAAGGTAACAGATCAGAAGGTGATGAATGGCACAATGCAAGAAATAAAAAAGTTATTTGTTAATTCATTAAACATATTCTCCATCATTTCTTGGGAATGATAAGAGGGAGAGGGTTCTCTCTGTGCACAGTCTGAAATTTTATTACCACAGAGAACTCATACATTTCTCACTCATTTGTTTTAATGGTTAGAACTTCCAGAAGGGTTGCTATTAGTGATGGAAAGCTCTCTAGATGTAAACTGGACTTAGATGAGAGAGTGCTGTAGTGTCAGTGTTTGGGATAATGTTGGCATTTTAAGATATATGTTAATTATACCACAAAAATAACTTGATATTTATAATAAATAAAAGTATATTTTATTATTTTAAAATATGTAACAGTTATAATCTCTTTTCCCAGTGAATTTTATGCAACAATAAATGATATTTTTGGCTATTTTGAGCAATTGTGGAGGCAAATATGTTCAAACTTTTTTCTAATATTAAGCCTCTTTTAATTTATGAAATAAAACACACAGAACTGGTATATTATTTGTTTAATGAATTAAAAAATAACTTCATAATATTACTGAAAAACATGAAGGAGACAGAAAGAATAGAATTGATAAAGTAGAAGAATTCTGAAAGGTGTAGGTAGAGATTATAATTTTATAAAAGAAGATACCAAAAATGCCAATAAACAAAATAAATGTTTAATTTTACAAGTAATTAAATGAATCCAAATTCAAGCACCAATATGATATGGTACATTGTCTAGTACATAATACTTTTCAATAAATACTTGAGGGGGGAAAAAAGAGGAATAGTGTTAGAAGGAGAGAATGAAGAAAGAGCAGGAGAATAGAGAGCACAAGGAATGAAAGGAAGGTAGAAGGAAGGAATGTGGAAGGAAGGCAGGAAGGGAAGAAGGGAGGAAAGTAGGAAGGGAAGAAGGAAGTAATGAAGTTACCTTAGGGTGAGAGAGTAGAAGTGAATGAGCTGGAAATAGGAGGAGAGTGATACAAAAAATTCAGTTTATAGCTACTTATATTTTAATAACCACAAAGAAGGAAATTATTTTTTACCTTTCTGATTAAAATTAGAGGTGTAACTCTTAATCAACCAATAAATGGAAGATGATATTTTTTAGCGATTCAAATGTAACTTTACAATATCTTGTGCTAACTCTGTTAGTCTCCAATAATAACCTGGCATAGTAGTAATGGACTCCTTGAGGAAACTTGTGGTCTATAGTTGCTTCTATATATGGTTTAATCTTTTAAGAACCATGGGATTTTAAAGACATAAAGGATTTTAGTGATTATCTAGTAAAAGTCTAGTAATGATAAAGGATTTTAGTGATTTGTCAACTCTCTTTTTATACACAAGTAAACTGTTTGCTTTTGACTATATAAGAGAATGGATTAGAACAGTCTTCTGACTCCAGTCTGCTATTATTTCCAACATATTCCTCCACCTCAGTGGTTTTTCTCTAGGTTAAAGATATGAATGACTCTAGAAATAGTTGGGCAAAATTTAAGGATAATCTTTGTCTACCATATGCCTAAAATCAAAAGGCATGTCTCTCTTCCCCTGAATAATTATAAACCACTGACAAAATTGTGTAATATTTAAAACTCATTTAGAACATTCCACACTATTCTTGCAATGGGTCCTTAATATTTGTAAATGTGAAATTAGAAATAAAATATTCATTTTAGCATGGTCTTGAAGAAAATACATTTCTATTTGACAATTTTCCAAGGAGATAAACTGCTACCCATCATATTTTAGCACATAGATAATGTTATTCTCTATTACATGTGAGTGGCACAGTCGTGCACTATAATAAAATCTGTCATTGTGGCATTTTTCTCATTTGACAGTTTTCTGGGAAAAAAACCTTGCTATAGAAACCAATTAAAACTTATTTTTTTCTCTTTTTATCTCTTTATAGTGTTTTATTCAACCGAGCACTCCCTGTTAATTTTTTCTAGCTGTAGGAAGTTGGCAGCACAAAGTCATTAATCTAAAAATAATTTTTTCTGCAAACCACTCCCTGACTTCTATTAGCTGATGTTTGTGCTAATGTGACAGATATGTCACTTTGGGACTGGCATGTCCTATCCACTGAATCAGCACTTTACTTAGTTGTAGGATCACTTCTTTTAAGGATTCAATATGAGGAAAAATTGCTATACTACTGGGCATACAGGCAATGTCATAAAACTTGACAATAATTATGAGAAGGTTCATCTTGGCAATAGGCCTATCTTTAGAAACTCAAAATCTAAAGTAAAAAAAAAAAAAAAAGATATATTTGGGAAAGAACAGTAAATAGGAGACTGCCAATTGTCTTGGCAAACTAAAAGTGGGCTAGTATATTTACAATCATTAGAATCAATGTAATTCAGATGATTGCATTTTTTTTTTTTTTTTTTGCAGGCAGGAAGTTTCTTGAGAAGCTCTCCCAACAGAGGGGGTCTGAAGAATAGACTTCAGCCCGTGATTGTCTTTTTAGTAATTAATTTTTGTTATTTTATAGTAATGGTGTCTCCAAAAATGCTGAAACAGAAATTAATGTTTTCGGTGCAACTTAAATTATTTCAGAATTCAGATAACACTTTGCTTTCTGATGAAATATAAATTTAGTTAAGAATGCTGATTGAAGAAGAGGACTGTAAAAACCAAATAGTTTTCAAGGCCCTGTTTTTCTGTTTGTTTGCTTTGGTTTTTTTCCCCAACAAACCATCCTTACTCTATATGTGGTTGCTCAGTTGTAAAATAATAGAATTCATTTATCTGCTTTGACTGTTACATAATCTCTCTCATTCAGATTCAATTATCCGATTCCAACATTACTAGATAATTAACAAACATCAGGAAGCAAGAACCTTTTTCTTAGAAACTTATATTTTAAGATCGATTGTCTGACTAACCCTAAAATGCCATTATATAATATATAAAATAGGAAATGTGCTTCATTCATTAAAAAAATGTTCATTGAGTAACCACTATGTTCAGTACCCTGGACTCAAAACAATGAAGTACTATCTAAGAACTGAGTCTCCAAGCAGAAATTTCCAGGTCTTTTTTTCTCAGTTTTTATCTAATATTTCCTGTTGCTGCCACGTGTATGGCCATCCTAAAGTGGACACACATTGTGAAAAAAAATTAATTGGTGAATAGAATTTAATCAGACTATAATCCTTACATAACCTCCCTAGTCAAATGAAGCTTTCTCTATGAATTATTTAAAGAAGACCTGAGATTTAAGAACTGAGATTACTCAGGTTCCCTAGAAGAAATGCATTTTTAAAAAGTTTTCCAATAATTAGTTTTATGAAAACAGTAAAAATCTTTCTATAAAGCACACTATTATATCCTCAATTTGATAAATTCCAGATAAAACCACATAGTGAACATAAACTCTAAATTTTTAATTTTTTTGGTGTTTATTCTGATGATACTGTACGTGTATAATGTATAATGGTCAGAAGCCTGTTGTGAAATGATTAAAAGTAGCTAAACTTATTATTCATACAAAAAGTTATAACTGAAAAACTGCACAATCTTTTTATAGAAAATAGACCATTATTATTCGAGGAAGAACAGAATATATCCTTCTCAAATTCAGATAACCATTGGATATAAATTTCTGGTTTACTTTATTGGTTTGAGATTTTATCCTTATTTAATTTTCATTCATTCTTCAAAATATCTTGTGGATGCTTACTATATTCCCATCACTATTATAGATCCTAGGGATATAGCAGTGAAAAAATAAACTCACTATTGTCATAAAACATTCATTCTAGATGGTAAAAGAGACACCAAGCAAAAAAACACAAATAATAGATCAGGAAGTGATAAGTGTATAAAAAACAGAGCAGGTAAGGATTGAGAATACACACTTGCTATATTGAAAAGAGTAATAAGGTTCATTCCCTCTGAGAGCTATGTGAGGAGACCACGGTAAGCAAAGATAAAAGCTAGGGCAGAGGGTCGCCATGCCAAACCCCTTTATGCTGAGACCCCCTTAAAAGAATTTAATAATTAAAACATTCTGTTTTGGTGGATAATTTTTTAATTAAACATCTACAGAAGTAAGTCTGACTTCATCTGTGAAAATATTTCTTTTGAAAAGAAAATTTATAAAACATTAAAGTCTTTCACGTATAATTTTATATAAAGTTTGGCAGCCATCTTTTATAGAACTGCATGTTGCACTAAAATATAAGCTCTTTAAGGTCAAAGAGTATGTTATTTGTTTTTGTTTAAAAGGATTTCAGTGTCTCAAACAGTGGCTGGTACATTGTAGGTGATCAATAAATACTTGTTAAATGAATATGCATTGAGTTTTTCACAAAATATTTGTTTTTTAATAAATATTAAATATGAATATAGATCGTCTTAGTTTCTTATAATAATACACACTATTCAATTGCCTAAGCAACTTGCTGATACTGTTGAATAAATTCTCTGTATCAAAAGATGCATTTGGTTGAATCAAATGATGACATGTTGGTGTCTGAAATTTGCACTTCAGCAGAAATTTGGGAGTTAAAAACTAGAATAATTATTGATAAAATGTAAAATTTTTTGAATTTCAGATAAACTGTCAAATTTCTCACTCTCCAAGTCACAAGTACATCAATTATAAAGTCTGGGAGTGCTTCTATGTATGCAATCTGACATTATTTCAAGAAAAAGTCCTCCCATGAAAAGAGAAGGCAACAGAAACTAGTGAGAGCAACCATTAAAATCTATTTGTAACTGAAGACTGAAAAAAAACAAAAATACAGGATGCAATTGTCAATTATTATAATTAATCAAACAGGGAAAAACATCTGAAGCATAAAGACAATAAATCCATTTCTATATATATGTCTAGCATATAGGAATTAGTCAACAAAATGCTGGCCAAAGTAAATATTCTAATTACATATATATATTTCAGTTAGTGGTTTTCAATTATTATGTACAGCACTTGTTTTCAAAGTACTTCTATAGGTTTCAGTAATAACTTACTCTCAACAATTGTGTGAGGCACTTGTCAGTCATATTTAACTCTGACAGATAGATATTATTACACATATTTTATAGATGAGGCAGATTACTCTTCATCTCAACTTCACCCTCTTGACGACAAATAAATATTTCCTAGCAGAGCTATTTATTTCCCCAAAAGGACTTGTGTTTTTATAAATTATTGCCCATGAAGTTTGTTTCCTGGATTACAGATGTGCCCAGAAGCAGGTTTGAATGACCAAATAGTAACATTAATTATAATAATTTGATAATCCCATGATTCATTTTCCTTTTGAAATAGATCTTCTTACTAAGTAAAATTAGGTGCAAATTATCATCCCCATGAATTGTTTCTAGGACATGTAGGATCAATTCTGTTTCTGAGGAAGAGCCCTCAATGTTCACAGCACAGGATGGGAAAAAAAAAAAAAAAAAACTCCCCAGTGGGAGGAAGCAGTCACCAGCAGGCACTGAAACAGACAAGATAGGCAGGCTTCCCAAAGAGATAGGGCAAGATCCTTTTACCATTTAAGACACTGTACAGACAAAGCCAAGAGTGAGTAAAGGAAACAGATTACAAGCAGCTAGAAAGAGTAATAATAAAGATAGGAACTATTTTAGAGGCAATTATATATAATGCTAGGAGCTGTTTTAAGCACTTTATATTAACTTATTAATCTCACCACATTCCTAATTTACAGAGGAGGAAAAACTAACAAGCACAGAAAGATAAAGTAGCCTGCCTAGAGTGTCCAGAAAAGAGGAATAAGAAACTGAAAAGGGAAAATGAAACACACATTACATGGGGATCCATTTTAATGGAAAGGTCATTGAGACAATTTTAAAAATACAACTTTAGTGAAGATCCATTCATAGACAAATATAAAAGGAGTTTAATTTAAAGAAAGTTAGTAAAAAGATAAGGAAATTATTTAACAACCATTTACTGAGCACCAACTAATTTCCAAACAGTGTCCAAAGTAATGAATGGGCTTATAAAGATAAGGCAGCATGCCTAATCATTGACAAGTTTAAAATCCAATGAGAAAGAGACATATAACCAATCAAATATAATACAATATAATTGTTCAGATAGATGCATATAAAAAACCTGAGGGGGAACAAAGAAGAAAGAGCCAATATGCCTTTCTCACAAAGAAAAGACATTAGAGTCAAGTGATAAACAATATTTTGTGTGGGAATAATGATGGAAGGCATCCCAAGTAGAAAGAATGTAGAAAAGGCAATGAAGAGTAAGAATTAAAGCATGTTCAAAGAATTAGAAATACTTCAATATCATTCAAAATTTACTTAAAAGTAGGAAAGTAGAGAAAGATGGTACTGGACAGATAAACAAAATGCAAAGCAATTTAAAAGTTACAGAGGGCCATTAACAGAAAATAATGAACCCATTGTATTAACATAGAAAATATAATCTCTACATTCCTCTTTTCAACCTAGCTAATCAAATCATAGACAAAGCCAGACAGTGCAAGATTATAATTAAAATTTGTTACTGAACCAAATTTGGAGAGGATAAAAGATTGATGACATAGGTGTGGTGTGTATTGAAGTCTCTGAAATATATAAATATTCACAGTGTGATTTCTTGCATATATTTGATTTGGGGATGCTAAAAAGTTCATTCCAACTGAGGTTGGAGTGAAAAAAAATCATATATATATGACATTTAATCATATATATACATATATGCACATGTATATCATCTATATCATAAGTATTTTATCAGAAACATATACAGATATATATTGTAGTCTGTGGTTCAACTCAGAAAAGTTTGTGAGTGAGAAGTATAGTGTATGTAGTGCATGAGTGCATGATAAAAGTAATAAGGACTCAATCCATAAAATCATCTCTAACCTAGTAATCCATGTTTATACATTATTCATTAAATCAGCAAATATTTATTGACCATCTCTCATGGTCAACAGCTTATCCAAAGTATTATAAATTGAAAAAAAATTATATGCTGCCTATTATCTTGCCATCTTTAAAAAAAGCATATAATGTCTAGAGGTTGATAAAATATGAATAACAAAAAGTAAATTAAATAAAATTAAATAAGGAAACCCTAACCTATAATGACTGTCATAAGAAAGACTCAGTATGCTCTGAAATTTAAACTAACAAGTGATCACTTCTTATTTGGTAGAGAGAGATGCTGGAAATTACTGAAAAAATGTAGTATTTGACTAGACATTTAAGTAATAAAGATGGGTACAATTTTGAGAAACGGATGAAAGCAACATACACATACATAAAATCAGGCTGCATATTGATCAACAGAATTGATATTAATGATTAAAAGTAAAAATGAAATGGAAAATCTGAACATAATACTATTTAAAATAATATATTATTTCAATGTAAATTTTAAAAGTTGTTTTTTAATTTTGTATTCTATTACTTGGCCATTCTTATTCAAGAATTTCAATTGAACATATATTGAAATTCCCTTTCAATTGAATTTCAATTGAACATATTTTGAAACTCGGTATCTATCTCCTTTTCTCTACTTCTTTAAATAACATCTTTATTCAGTTTTCTCAATTTTAACATCAATGTTGGTTACTGCCTTTACATGAGATCTATTCTTCTTTGTGTTCCTTGTAATTTAGTCATCATATATCAAATGATTTTGTTTCTTTCTTCTATATATTTCATGAATTCTGCATGTTATTATTTCCCATTCTACAGTTGTTTGACCATATTTTACCAGAATATTCTTATATATGATTTTCCTGGTCTTCTTTCATAGAAGTTATTTCTTCTTTCATTAAAAAAAAAATCAGTTGGAAGGTTGGTGTTTTAGTTTCCTAGGCTGCTCAAGCAAATACCACACAATGGTTCTGCTTAAACAATGGGAATTTAGGCCCTCATGGTTTGAGGTTCAGAAAGAGTCCAAACCAAGGCATCATCAAGGCAATGTTCTCTTCCTGAAGACTGGCGTTCTGGGACTGGCTGCCAGAGATTCTTGTGTCCTCAGTCACATGGCAAGACACATGGTGGCTGTGACAGTTTGAGATTATTTTTGTGAATCCCCAAAAGAGAAAGATTATGTTTTCTATTCTTCTGGACGTGATAACCTTTGACTGAATTAAATTCAATGAGGGGCCTCTGATTAAGTTTACTTGATAAATCAATTTCTGATTGGTATAACTCAGTAAGGCATAACTCAGGTTGAACCCCACCCCCATGGTGAGATGATATAAATGGACATTCATTCAAGAAGTTGCATGAGAAGAGAGAGAGCTCTGTCATGTTTGATCCTGGGGACCCAGGGAGAGATGAGAAGCAAGGTCTATGCCAGCCTGCAGCTGAGATCAGGAAGAAGCTGGGCCCATGGAGCATCAAGAGAAGCTCAGGAAGGAGAGACCAGACAGAGATCAGCAACCACCTTACTTCAACACATAGTAACTGACTTTGGTGAGAAATTAACCCTGAGTTGGACTCTTTAGGGCCTTTTAACTGTAAACCTTTACCCCAAATACCAACCCTTTATAAAAGTCAACAGATTTCTGGTACTTTGCATCGGCACCCCTTTGGCAGACTAATATAGTGGCACTTCCTGGTCTTTCCTTTCTCTTCTGGGTTCCACTGATGTGATGTCCAGCCTCTTGCTTCCTGTGGCTTTCTAACTCCATGTGAATTTCATTCTGCATTATACAGTGTTCCAGTAATAGGATTAAAACCCATTCTGATTGGGGTGGGTCACACTTCAACTGAGGTAACTGTTATATTGTAACATATATAGCTCAAGGTACGTCTCCAAACAAAGGAGGCTCTGTTCCATGCCCTGATATTTTCACACACCTGCTGAACCACACAACATTCTCTCCCCCAACAATAAGGCAGTCCTCAGAAAGTCACCCCCTACCCTGAGAATGGCAAGCATGGTACTTTTCCACCCCATACCTTCGCTCTCCTCTCAAACCCTGCCCAGCTCCTCCAGTTCAAAAGGTACTCCTCAGCTCAGTCAGATGGGTTGAAGTCTCTTTTCAAACCCTTGCCATGTGGGCAGGCTGAACTTTCACTTCAGCCATGCCAGGGATCTAATAAACTTCTCTGCTTGAACTTTGGTCTGTCTTGGAGCCTCACTGAACTGGGATCTAACAGTAACCTCATCAAAAGGTCCTAATTATAATGCATTCACACCCACAGGAATGGATTAGGTTTAAAAACACCCTTGCTTAGCCGGAATAAAACTCCCTTGATTGTGGTGTGAAAAAAAAAAAAGTTTTTCTGGGGTAATAGAGCTTCAGACTACTCAGTTGGTTTACAATTTATCTCTGCTTTATTGCAAGATCTTTCTGGTGAATTTTTAAAAGTTTCACTGTTGTTTTCTCTTGTATTCTGTAATATTTTTGCAAGAATTCTGAATATTTTCTTTTTGTTTCTTGTATTTGAACGACTGCATTTTCCTAAACAACTCTTTGTACGCATTTTTTTTCTGGATGGGGTGAGTGAAGTAGCTTGTCGGGTTTTCCTGCTCATGATCTCCCTCTTACATTGCTACATCTAGGGATCGTTTCCTTAACATATGGTGCCTCAATGTAGCCATGACTCCCCTACTCCTAAACTAACCTTACTTGAGAAGGTTCCTAATATGAGCTATGGATCTGTACTGGTCAGCCAAAAGGGGTGCTGATGCAAAATACCAGAAATCAATTGGTTTCTATAAAGGGTATTTATTTGGAGTAGAAGTCCACAGTTACCAGGCCATAAAGCGTTAGTTTCTTCCCTCACCAAAGTCCATTGCCACGTGTTAGAGCAAGACAGCTGCCGTCTGCCAGGGCTCAGGCTTCTTGGGTTCCTCTCTTCCTGTGGCTCTGTTTCCCTCCCGGCTTAACTCCTCTGTTTCCTCCACAAGGTTAGCTGTAGACTATGAGGCTCTATAGGCTTTGCCTCTCTCCACAAGGCCAGCTGTAGACTCTTTTCTCTTTTCCCAGGGTCTTCTCTCCTTCCTCACTACCAAGCTCTCTTATTTCCGGGGCTCCAGCTCAAGACTCCAAAGTCAGAATTCCAACTCAAAAACTCCAACTCTGTCCTTAGCCATGTCTTTTATCTTTGAGAGCCCACCCATCAAGGGGCGGGGCTCAACGCCCTACTGATGTGGCCCAGTCAATGCCCTAATCATAACTTAATCATGCCCAGATGAACAGACCAATTTACAAGCATAACCCAATATCTATTTTTGGAATTCATAATTATATCAAACTGCCAAACTGCTACAGGATCTCAAAGTTCTTCACAAGCAAATGACTGAGATAAGACACAGACTTGTACTTACAATGTGATTCACTCAATAATTAGAATAGACCCTTTTCTCTTAGTATCTGAGCTTCCACTTCTGAGCCATTCTGATTATTCCATATCTTCCCTCCAGGCATTCAGACTTTGTCTATTCTTAACATTGCTCACAACAGGCTAACTATGAGACTTCCCTTAAGGTGGTATTCATTCTTAAAATAGTGAATAATTCTTGGAGATTTCTGAGAACTTCCACTAAGCCCCCTCAACCCAGATCTGTTGCTTCTGAAAATATTCAAATAAAGATTGTGTTTAGGAATTTTCTCAGCCCCTCAGTTTTGCAGAAAATATATCTTTTGGTGTTTTTTTGTTTTTTTGGTTGTTGTTCTTGTCATGTGTACCTCCTGAAAAAAATATTTACACATAAATTCCCCAATCTACCACTTAAAGCACTTAAAGAATGTATTTTTTTAATTGATCCTCAGACACTATCTCTCACTCTATTCCTTTGAATACTCCCAATGTTTTGATCAAAATGGATTACTTACTTTTCCAAGAAAAGAAATATTCAAATTTTTAAATATTGTTATTGTTTTTTTTTCTATATATGGAATGGCCTCCCTCTTCATCCACTTGTAAATGCCTTAAGAAAAAAAAAAGTTAAATTACCCTGCCTCATGGATACTTGCTTGGTTTTACTCAATCAGTTGTAAACTCTTTTCTGAACACCCATAACAACTTTTTTTTTTTTGCCTCTTCGATGGTTTATTTCTTCTAATGTATATCTCCATTGTTTGTGATTATATATATGTAGATGGGACATGTGGGTCTATTTTATCTATCTTACTGAATTTGTGCTCCTTGAAGGTAAGTATTAATTTATTTTACTAATATTAATATTACCTGGAAACTACTTAATATGTATTTCTAAGAAAAAAATCAGTAAATGTTTTGGGGTGCCACCTATATGTGAGCAGTAGGCAAGTCATAGGGACACAAAAAACATAAATATCACAAATATAAGCCGTTAAGGAACTTATAGCATATTTGAAAAAATAAAATTAAACTTGAAAGATTGTTGGGACTATTAATGAAATTGGAATAAAAAGGATAGACTTTGAAAAGTTTCTATACAAGAACAAGCAGATTTGTAAAAAATTCAGTTTATTTCTTTTACAAACCTAAACACTATAATATTTATCCTGGCTAAAATATTTCACTTGGTGAAATCTGAAAACCTAAATTGTTTTTATGTAGTTTCTAACTGCACTTATAGGTGTTCTCTCTTTTTTGTATGGTGCAATGTGATGACTTAACAAAGAGTTATCACATATAAATATTACTACTATATAGGGCTACAAGATGAGACTTGTATCTAGATAGACTGAATAACAACATTATGTGTTATGACAATGGCTTAAGTTCCTCTTACAATATTTCTTGTATTAGTGAACATTTCTAAAACACTGTTTTGAGAGATTGTCAGGAAAATTAATGTTCTTAATGCAATCCATCTGAATGTCTGATAGTAAAATGTCATGGAAGAATTGAGCTTCAGTCTGAAGAAAAAGCTGTGGTGTCAGGTGAGTGGTTAATTGGATGTACACTTTGTTCATCATATTCTTTATGATAGAAAGGAAGAATACCATGGAGTGAAAAATTTGGACAGCTCCAAAGATACAATAAAGTAAAACAAACAATTGAAAGTTTCAAATTCTTTCACTATTGCAATTAAAATCAAAGACATTCTTTTCTTATTATCAACTAGGTCATGACTGTTCAATTAGAGATGCAAAAGAGCCATGATTATTAATATCTATTCTGAAATGCATGTTATCATTCACTCAAAAATGAACTAACCTGTAGGGAAACATCGTGGTCACAGACTTGTTGTATATCATCCTGCTACCATCTTGAATCAGCCATGAAATCTTCAATTGGATTTTATTTTTTAAAGTTTATGGCATTTCATACTCTATAGTCTCATATTTTCTTTTATCACTACTGTATGTACTGAAATGTACACTCAAATTCCACTATCAAATAGATCTACTACCAACTAGCTTAGAGAATTTGATTGATAAATTAAAACTTTCAGAAATGTGTTAAATCTCATTTGATGAATGTCCTGATCACAGTTAATGTAAATTATTTCTCAAAATCATCTAGATGTAACAGATATGTTTTGAATGAAAAGAAAACTAAATTTCGTGGTCTAAGAGGCTTTTGTTCCTTGCAATTGTTTGTGTTTTCTATCCCTCCCCTCTCTCCTTTCCTTCTTCTCTTCCACTCACTGTACTTCCCCTCTTCTTTCCTTTGCTCAAAGTTAAATATTTACCTTCTATTCGATCCAGCCTACGAACTTCTAGGTATTTACCTAAGAGAAAGAAAAGAATATATCCATACAAGTAATTGTATATGAATGTTCAAAGCAGCCTTAACTGAATAGGGATAAAAATTGGAAAAACAGGAGAATGGATAAACAAATTGTGGAATGTCCTTAAAATGGAATACCACTCAGCAATGAAAAGGAATGAGCTACTCATGCACAAAACAACATGGATAGATAAAAAAGGAGTATGCTAAATGAAAGAAGGCAGGCAAAAAAAAAAGAGTACATCATTTATGATAATGTTTTTTTGAACTAGAAAAATTTTAAAGTCTGTAGTGATAGAAGGCAGTTCAGTAATTGTCTAAGAAGGTTAGGAGGAATCTTTTCACAGTGATGCATATATATATTCACTATCTTGATCACAGTGATACTTTCATTGATACTTATGTCAGAACTTATTAAATTATACACCTTGAATATGCACAGTTTATTTTATGCCATTTGTACCTCAATAAAACTATTTAAAAATTTAGTATACTTGCACAAGAATTTTCATGGCACATTATTCTTAGACGGATAAAGAATTATGGGATAAATATTATGATCATTAAAAGGGAATGGAAGAATAAATTATAATTTTGGAGCCTTTAAAACAGATAATTTGGCAGGATTTTTTCAAAGTATTATTGTGTGAATAATTCAATATGAAGAGAACCACTATCTCCTATTAATACTTTGTATTTAAATCAAAAGCTACATTATACCTACAGGTACAAGCATGCATATACCTACATATACATAACTATATAAGATTTTATGAGTTTGGAAATATATGCTATGATATGTTGAATAAGAGTGGTGACACTAGATTGGATTTACATACCAGACAAAAAAGAATACACACTGTGTGATTCTATTTACATGAAAAACTAGAACAAGCAAAACTAATCTCTAGTGATGGAAAGTTGGTAAAAATTTGTCTGTTTGGAACTGGAGAAGGGAACTAACTGCAAGGGGGCACAAGGAGACTTTTTAGGAAGATAAAATGTTCTATGTCTTAAATAGGATGGTGATTACACAGGTATGTTCATTTACGGAAACTTACTCAACTCTGCACTTAAAATAGATGCATTCTAGTCTATAAATATTATAATTGAATATAGATTTTAAAAGGTAAAGGGAGAAAAGTACTTACAGGAATAAGCACTACTTAATCCAAAGGTGGTAATAAACTATAGGATTTAATCATTATCAAGGAAAATAATCTGTAAAGAGAGCCAACTGCATTAGGGAGAAAGTTTGATTAGGAGTCTTCCATTGTTTTTTCCCCCCATTTATTTATTTATTCATTTATTTTTAAAGAAGCTTTAGATTACATAAATGTTACATGGAAAATATAGGGGATTCCCGTATGCCCCATCCCCACCCCTTCCCACATTTTTCCCCCATTAACAACATCTTTTATTAGTGTGGTACATTTATTACAATTGTTGAACATATATTGAAGCATTGCTACTAACCATGGACTATAGTTTACATAATGGTTTACACTTTGCTCCACACAGTTTTATAGGTTTTGACAAAATGTATAATGGCCTGTATCTGCCATTGCAATGTCATGCAGGACAATTCCAGTGTCCCCCAAATGTCCCCATGTTACACCTATTCTTCCCTCTTCCTCCCCTCAGAAGCTCTGGTGGCCACTGCCTTTATATCAATGATACAAATTCTCCCATTGCTAGAATAATCATAAGTCTACTTTAGTCCATGGCTGCATTTCCCTCCTTACGTTGCTCATTCCTCAATCTTGATGATTTTGGGATTGTGATGTCCACTCTGTTTCTGACTGAGAGGGGACTTAAGATCCAGTGGGGCAAATGGATGGAACTGTCTTATCTGCAGTTGTAGATACTCTCTGATTTTTGGAATTGGTATTGTTCATCATCATCCTTTTGTTAGTTGTCCTGGGTGATTCCAGTGAACTGGAAAGTAGTTCCTGAGGGCTCTAGACACATCTAGGCATTATAGACAGGATAATTCTCAGGTATTCAGCACCCTGTCAGTAGGTCTTACTTTGGTATATATGCTCCCTAATGTAAGAGAATTTGACTTATTTATAATTGCCCTACACATGGCTCTTCTACCTCTTTTATTTGAACCTATAATTCACACTATACTTGTTAAATACATGTCCCAGAGACTTAAATCTTCCATGTGTTCATATGCTGGTTGAGGCCTGAATCTCAGCAGAGTTGCAACACCCATTGTTTTTTCACTGCTCTTGAATCTCTTTAATTGCATTTTCACCATTATGGTTGTGTGGGTCTCATCTCTTCATATATCATACCTAGTCCACACTTCTAGTCTCCTCCCAATTTTTAATTTTTCCTTTTCTTAATTAGTAGAGGAAAAAACTTTGTATTTCTAAGAGGATCAACTTATCCCCACTGAGTGGATTGGTAATTCTTTTCTGTATCACATAAACTCCTGGAAAGTCAAAGAAACTAAGGTGTTTATGCAAGATGCTGAGACATTTTGGTCACTTGGCCCAGTTGCTTAAAGTCTTGCCAACTGAATGGCTTCCTTTGAATCAAAATTATTATCTAGCACTTGTCAAATTAGTTTAAAGTTTCATTCAACTTGTAGGTATTCTTTCCAATAACTTCACTAAAATTTTTCTTGACTCCTTTATAACCCATTTGCTTATTTTTTCCCCAAGGTGTTGGAAAGTGTTGATATTGTCACTAGTATTCTAGTTTATTATGTGAATTGTTTTTTATGACCCTATCAGTTTCAGTTTATTCCTGGAAGCTGTTTTCCATTGGTTTATGGTAAGGAGGGAAAGGATTCTGAAATACAAACTTTCAGCTTCTTTGTAGGTGGTTATTAGAATTACTTTGGGGGTGTG
Organism: Tolypeutes matacus; assembly: GCA_026826555.1. Classification (NCBI taxonomy): domain Eukaryota; kingdom Metazoa; phylum Chordata; class Mammalia; order Cingulata; family Chlamyphoridae; genus Tolypeutes; species Tolypeutes matacus. The sequence goes on along the minus strand of JAKSZT010053791.1, from coordinate 3,933,475 downwards.
TGTGAGACTGTGATTAGTAACATATATACATATTTCTGTAGTTTTAAAAAGTTATCTATATATCTCTATAACACCCTAGCCATTTCTCTTGTAAATTAAAATCAGAAACAAGGAATTTAAGATTCATTTAGGAATATGAAAGAAACTAATTGAATTGCATGGGGCGCTTTCTGTGAGGATAACCAAACAACCAAGTTTTTTTATAATATAACTCCATGACTAAATATAGACAAAAATAATTCTACACAAAAAACACTTGCAGTTGGTGTTTTTATAAATGATTTAGATTGCCCTTATGAGGCATATATGAAAGTTCATATTTAAAGAGCAAACCAGTAATTGCAAATTAAGGCAACTCCAACAAAGATGTTGACCAAGACATTTAATATATCCCCAACGGATTTTAAAACTTGGTCCAAAGGATAAAACAATCCAACTTATATGTTCATAAGTTAATCTACTATTGGATAAACTAAACTTTTTAGGCCCATGAAAATAAGCTGCACATAATTAACAAAATATACAAAAAACATAAATTTCTGAACTTCCAATGACCAACATGATAACGCATGTAAAATAGCCTTCTATTCAAACCTATATGTGAGGCTGGAGTTTTTAGGTATACTTCCAGAGACTGGAGCCTCTGGCCTACCTATGTGCCAGGTGTGCATGAAATCCCAGTAGAGCTGCAACTCCTACCCTACAGCTCAATGGACCCATCCAAGTCACCTGGTGAGGAGACAACGATGGGCAACGGCCATCCCAGGGAACGGAGAGGGCCTGCATCTGCAGGCAGGATCATCCCACCCATCATATCCATGGGATATAAGCCCTCTCTTACTTGGAGGCTACTATAGTAGACTATGTAATCATTTTTGGATTAAGACTGGCATTTTCTGATGTTTTTCAGTCTCTGATCTCATTCACTATTTGAAAATAGTTATTGATTTTTCAGTATAAACAGATATGCAGGGCAGTCAAGTCAGAAGAATATTTTGAGTACATAATAATATTACATTCCCCCACACACACACACCAAACAAAAGAAATATGAAGAGAAAACTGATAATAATAGCAATGGAAAATGGCAAGGGAATAATTATCCAAGCCAAAAAAAAAAAAAAAGAAAAGAAAAGTGATATGCTTTGCATAGAAATTGGAAACTGCACAAATATGATAAGTGATTTCATATTTTGACCTCTCATGCATTGATATTCCATCTATTCCAGTGCCATAACAAAAATTAGCATAATAATAATATATTATTATTATAATATAATAATAATTTAAACAAGAACATAGATGTGCTTTTTGCTTTGTGAAATAATCGTATGAAATTTTTAAATGAAAAACAAGGTATTTGATAGCTTGAACTTATAGAATTTGTTCTACACATAGTGAACTAAAATCTCCAAGTTCCTAAACATTTATATTACCATAAATAAGGCAATTAGCCATTGGTTTAATGCAATTCTACAATGTCAGAGGAAATGTGTGCAAGATGAGTAACATGTACAATTAATTATTTGGATAGCATCAAAAGGACCACTTCTCTACCATCTATAACCATTTTCTTTCAATCTCTTCTTTCTGTACATGCCTTTTAACTCTCAAGGAAAAGAGGTTCTTAATCCAATCTTTCTATTGTAAAGCCATTCTTTATAAATGAGTGGCCTAATGAATTACTAACCATCTAAATACTTTTTTAAAAGTACTTAGAATCTGCAATGTATAGCAATATGTTGAAGTGGTTTAAAACAGGGTAGACTTTCTCTAATGCAGCTTAGTAAAGCTTCATTGTTTGACCTACATAAACTACGTTGGCTCTCACACCCAAGAGGATGCTTTTACTCAAATGTACTGGGTATTATATAGCATCCAATTACACTGAATGCTTGAGTGTGGAACAGCCTACAAACCGTCAAGAATGTTAACTATGAGAACATTGTTTCAGAATTTCTAGAGTGTTTTCTTTGAAAGGATACACTTCTGTAATTGAGGAACCAAGAATAGAGAATACGTATGCTTCTCTGAAGCAGTGGATTGGTTTGACATAGTACATCATTAACCGTTTGCTTTGGTAGATTTGTTTTGTCTAATAAAATGTTTAGAGCCAAATTAGTTCTCAACTCTCAAAAGTCTCTTAACATGTATTTTATGAATTAATGCTACTCTGACTACATCTTATTTTCCCCACCTTTATTTTCTCTTCACCCTGAGATCCTTGCTTTGATCATTATTAAATTATTGCATTTGTGGCATTTTACAACCTATATTACTTCTTGGAATGAAGCAAAATAAAAACAAATAAATTTTATAAAATGATAAAGTATAATCATAGCCCTTCCATTATTATTTTTATCTGGAGATTAGATAAAAATGATCAAGTATAATATTTCATTTAGTATCAAATTTCAGAAAAATCCCCATACTAGAAGATAAAAAATTGGAATTGCTCAGTTTAAAAAAAATTCCATTTGCATTGATTAAAATAGGAGCAACACTGACACACATATTGGGGACAATGCATAAATGCATTTCCTAAATTATACCCAGTATATTTACTTAGTGGAGCTTTGTATAACAAGCACATGTGGGCATGGTGATTATATGTTGACCTATATAATTAAGGAAGTTATTAGTTTAACAAGTAATTTGTAATAAAATGCTTAATCAGTAATCATAAGTACAAGCCATATGTTTTTTAAATATGACCCAAACATTTGCATAGTGTTTATGTTCCGTAAATTAAAACAGAATGAAAAATCTGCTGACAAGAAATAAGTAGCAATAAGAGTAGGGCAATGTATTAGATCCTTCATTCTGGATCATTTAGGTAATGTTCCATTCATTTTAGATTCATGAGTAGAAGCCTTTACAGATTGGGCCTGCATACCATAAATCTGGAGTTATCCATTATTAGATGGCACTTTGCTGTTTGCAGTCGTACATGTTTACTTTGTGCATAATTAACTGCGTGATAGCTGTCTGTGTTTTGCACAGAATTTACACTCAGGCTCTCATCAAAACAAATGACTCCAGAAAGTAGGACACTTCCATTAAATTCCCTGCATCAGCACTTCCTAATACAGGTTTACAGGAGTGGTTTTGATTGTGACTATTAGTATATTAATGTTTTTTAGCAGCCAATGTGTATGTTGGAGTTTAATTTATTAAACTCTTAAGATACATAAAGAGTACAGATGGGTGAAGGCAGAAGGAAGTAGACCATACCTAAAGATAGCCAAGAAAGAAATTTCCATGAAAATAATAAGTGCAGGGCCAAGTGGGACAGGCAATTGATCACAGTGCAGCATAATACAATAGATCAAATACATATCCCAGCAGTTCTTCTTTTTTCAGTGTACAATTGTGATAGGAAAATCAACAGCCTTAGAGAGAATAGTATCTCTGAATATAGGGTATCAGAAGAAGAACCAAGATATATACTCTAGCTCCCACCTTTGTTTACAACTTAAACTAAAAAGGAAAACTACTGAATTTAGCTAACAAAAAAGCAAACAAAAACTTGAGAAACTAAACACCATAGAAGAAGAGGGGGTAAAATAGCTGAAATAAAAGACAATAGAGGTTGGGATTTATTGGTTGTGACTACTAGTAGATGCAGTAATTAATAAGTTGAAAATAATAATCATGATAAATGAGGGCATTAAAACATTTACTGAAAATAATTTGCTTTCTTTTAGAAATGGTTATTAAAGGAGAAAAGAAGGGGGAGGAATATAATAGCTTAACCACTTCTTAAGCCAAAATAATAAAATTTTATTCATAAAGTTAATACTATACTTTGATGGCAAAGGGTACAAATATATATTTATTTTTAAATTTGGAGCTTGAGGCAAAGTTGTGTCAACCTCTAGTTAATTTTCTCTCTCAGAATCCAAAACAGCTCTTAATAAGTATAAATAATATTTTATGTCATACATACAATGCATAAGCACCAGAAATAACCACACTCATCAAAAACATAATTCTATATTGTATGCTTCAGTTTAAAATAATTATTGAGTTTTATAAAGAAGTTTTCTGCATTTACTCATTGATATTTTCTTGTTTTGTTAACTCTCAGCCCAAGTTTTAAAGAGGCTATTCTATGCATCAGTTATTTCTTGAAGTTTTGAGTTTTCACATAATGCATCCACATAATTACTTTTTAAAACACTGTGTAACATTTTACTTATAAAATTAAGTACTTAAAAGAAACAGTTTGGATAATAAAAATCAAGAATAAATTCAATGGTACTCTGGGCAAGTGGTGGGGTTAATTCAAACAATTTTTACCACCACCCCCTCCCACAGCTTTAGTTGGAGTACAGAGTGATTATATATAGACGTGGTATGACCTTGCTTGAAAGAATGAAAACTACTTTAAATACCAGTCCTTCTATGAACCAGAAACAGATCAGAAATTCACAACCTTGAGAACGTGAAATCACAAGTTGCAGGTTCTGACCAGAAACAGTGATGGCTTAGAATTCCAGTCCTGCAGGAGGGGAACCAGGTACGCAACAAGTGCTAAGATTTCAAGCGTGGTTTACTGAGTGAAACATGGCTTGAAGCAGGGCTATTCATCTATGGATGGAGACTGAAAATATCTTTAATCAGTCTATTGTGCTTTGAGCAATATTAACCTCCTTCCATTGTCTGAAAAAGAGTAAAAGTTCCATTTAGTATTAGATTTTTCAATGTCAAGAATAAAGAGTCAATCATTGTTCAAGGGTAGCAACTCTAAGAAAAGTAAAAGAATAAACATTTTTAAGCAAATAGAGTGGAAAATTAATGTAAAAGATAGAAAAAAAAGGATAGATAAAGAAATATTGAAAAGGCAGGACAAATAAAGGATACTTAGCAATATGGTAGTTATAAACTCAAGTATATTAGTAATCCACATTAATTGAATTACTATTTCTATTTGTATGAATTAAAAGCTCCCATTAAAGAGATAATCAGGCTGAATGAACAAAAACAGTAAAGCTTCTAAAAGGTAACATTGGAGAATAACTTCATGAACTCTGGGTAGGAAATGCTTGTTAGGATTTAAAAATTGCTACATTTAAAATTTTAAAATGTAGAAATTGGATTAATAACATGAGTCTATCAAAAGAAACCATCAAGTAAATAAAAGACAAATAAAAAAGAGGGATAAGAAATTTAAAATGTAAAGAACCCACAAAGTTCTTGAATCCAGAACACATACAGAAATCCTAGCATTCCATAAGAAACAGACAAATGATGATGATAATGATGATAATGTAGAGTGTATGATTCCACTTATATAAAAAACAAAAAGGCAAGATTCAAATATACTGTTCAGGGATGTATACTTTTGTGGTTTTCCTATAAAATAAAGCAATAAAGTGATTACCATATAAGTTAGGAGAGTAGTTTCACTTGAAACAGCACAGTGGAGCTTGTGGGTTACTGCTTGTCTTCTGTTTGCTTTTACCTAGCTTGAGGTTCAATGGGTACTTACTTTGTAACAAATCATTTAGCTGTCATGCTATTTAATTATCAGCATTTTTCTGTATGCATATTATATTTCCAAATCTTAAAAAACTTTTTTAAAAAAATCAGCATATAAAAATCATTATTGTTTTTGAAATTTAAGGGCTTTGTATACATCTAAATATATAGAAATGTAAACCATGATCATGGATAGGGAGATTTGGTGTCATACAGATGCCAAACTCTTCTGAATATTCAATGCAATTCTGATAAAGGGAAATAATTGATAATGATTTTTCTCAATATGGAAGAGTCCATAGCCCAAAACACATAAGATCATTTTTACGATAAAAGAATAAAGTGAAGGACTAATTACAAAGTTTATATGAATTTGAAAATTGTGGCATTAGTATAAGAATAGCCTAATGAACCAATGGAGCAGTAAAGGTAGAAACAATCCATATCCTAAAAAAATTAGAATATGATGAAATTTTGTCATCTGTAAGTCTTCCAGTGTGCTTAAAGTGAATGTATATTCTTTGTTTTCACAGATTTGGGTCAATATATATTTATTTTATCATCCTTTATAATCAAATCCTCTATGTGTTTATTTTTAGACCATTTGATTTTATGACCTGTAAGAGATGAGTTAAAATCTAGTAGTGTTATGTGTTTTGGATATCTTTTTATATATCTTATATTTTCTGCTTTTTATTTTGATGCTATTTTATTTGACACACAGTATTTTATTTTTACTCTAGATTTCATCTTTCTTCATTATAAGTGTCCACATTCTTCTCAGGTTAAAAAAAAAGTCTTATGCGAATATTCTCACTGTCCTGATTTTGTAATAATCAGGGTAGGCTAAACATTCGCTATATTAGAAACCATGCATGTGTCCCCAGACTTAGTTTTTCTCCCAAGTTCTGGTTTTTAGAATGCTGGTGATAAACCAAGCCTTATTTATTATATGACCATTCTGTATGAGAAAAGACTATAACTCTAGGTATCTTTGGTTGACCTTAAGAGATATAGCAGGGGGAAACATGTAGCTCAAGTGGTTGGGCATCAGTCTCCCATGTGGAGGTACCTGGGTTCGATCACAGCGACCTCCCAGTAAAAAGTTAAAAAAGAAAAATATAGAGGGCTCGTGGGCCACCAGGCCCCATGCGCGGGTACAACATCAGGCCCTGCAAGTGGGTAAACTCCCCAGGACCCGTACACGGGTGTGCTGCCAGTCCCCGTGCACGGGTGCGCCGTCAGTTCCCGCGAGCCACACAACAAGATGATGACATAACAGAGGAGTGACACAAGCAAGAGCCAAGATGAGATGCACCAATAAAACAGGAACTAAGGTGGTGCAGGCGGTAGGATGCCTTTCTCCCACATCGGAGTTTCTGAGGATCGAATCCCAGTGAAGACAGGAGGAGAAGGATGAGAAGAGAGGGCAGGAAACAGACACAGAGAGTTGCCTAGCGAATGGACACAAAAACAGCAAAAATGGGGAGAGGGGATAAAAATGGATAAAAGTAAATAAATAAGTAAATCCTTAAAAAAATGTATAGGATAGTAAGATACGGTCTATAGTTACTAGTAATACTTTGATGATGCTTTTTCATAGTTTATTAACAAATGTTTCACAACAATGCAAAGTATTTGTGGTGCGGTGATGTGTGGAAGCCCTGTTATGCATGTTTTTTTTGCAAGTTCACAATGTTTACTGAACACTTATAGTTTATGCATGTTCATGTATGAATGATATATTTCAATAAATTGTTTTTTTTTTTAAATCTTGAATTTTATACTGTCAGATATCTTTAAAACCACACCCAGATTTGATGATTTGCTACGAGGACTCAACAGGATTCATCAATAGTTGTATTCACAGCTATGATTTATTATGGTGAAACATACACAAAGCAAAATCAGTGAATGGAAAAGGCATGTGGGGGAAAGTGTGGGGAAAACAGTTACAACTTTCCAGAAACCTTTCCCAGTGGAATCACAAAGGATGCACTAATTCCCCAGCAACTATTTGTGAGACAAGAGTGATATGTTTTTAACCAGAGAATCTCATTAAAGACTCAGCACCCACAGTTTTTATAAGGGCTGATCACATAGACAACCTCTGCCTGGCATGTATCAAATTTCCAGACTCCCAGAAAGAAAGCACGTGTTCAGTATAAACCACATTGCTTGTACAGTTTAGGCACAGTAAACTACTCTTAACAGTTCTGTGAATGGTAGGAAACTCCCCAAATCCAAGGGCCCAGACCCCAGCCCAGGGGCCAAGGGCTGTACTTTTAGGCATGGCTTTCAAAGGATAGCAAGCCGGCTATGTTAACTCTTTTCTGCAAAATTATAAACTCAGCTTTATGGCTGTTTGCATTTTTTTCTGATGTATTTTTGCCAGTCATTTTCTATTCAAGAATTTTGGTTACTTTGCATTAGACTCTTGCACAGATAGCATATAGCAGGGTTTTTAAAAATTTTGTTGAAGTATGTCATTCATACATGAACATACATAAACAATAAGTGTGTAGTGAAAATTGTGAACTTACAAAACAAACATGCATAACATCATACAAGGCTCCCATATATTACCCCACTACCAATATCTTGCATTGCTGTGAAACATTTGTTAGAAATTATGAAAGAATATCATCAAATTATTACTACAGTACTAACTATAGTCCATACCTTAAATTTGCTGTATTTTTCCCCCAACCCACCCTATTATTTTATTTTATTTTTTTAATTTATTTACTTTTATCCATTTTTACCCCACCCCCCTTATTTTTGCTGTTTTTGTGTCCATTCACTGGGCAGTTCTCTATGTCTGTTTCCTGCCCTCTCTTCTCATCCTTCTCCTCCTGACTTCACTGGGATTCGATACTCTGAACCTCCAATGTGTGAGAGAGGCATCCTACTGCCTGCCCCACCTTAGTTCCTGGTTTTTTGGCATGTCTCATCTTGGCTCTCCCTTGTGTCACTCTCACACAAGAGTGTGTGGCTCAGCGGGGCCTGATGGCACACCTACATGTGGGGCCTGGTGGGCTCACCCACTTGCAGGGTCTGATGGCACACCTGCACATGGGTCCTGGCAGCCTGCATGCCTTCTGTATTTTTCTTCTTTTTTTAAAAATTTTTACCAGGAGGTCCCTGGGATGGAATCCAGGTCCCTCCATATGGGAGACTGATGCCCAACCACTTGAGCCACATCTGCCCCCCTGCTGTATCTCTTAAGGTCTATCAGTGATACCTAGAGTTAAAGTCATTTCCCATACAGGATGGTCATATAATAAATCAGGCTTGGTTTATCACCAGCATTCTAAAAACCAGACCTAGGGTGAAAAACTAGGTCTGAGGACACATGCATGGTTTCTAATATAGTGAATGTTTAGTCTACCCCGATTATCACCAAAATCAGGACAGCGAGAATATTCATAAGTAAAGCTGGTTTTCAGTTTGACTCATCTAAGAGTCTTCTTTCTTCCTTAATTGGCAGACTTTCCTCATTTCTATGTTTGAGGTAGAGACATCTTGTCTTAATTATGTGATCTTTTTATTTTCTTTTACTAATGCTTCTAATTTTTGTTACATTTCCAGTTTGGTATATAACCCTAAATGTTCATTTATATAATCTACTTTAAAGACTTTTAATGGTATTTACTTATTTAACTTCTGAATTTTCCTTTGCCCTTCTATGAACAAAGTATTGGTACACAGAAACTACCTTCCTCCTTCTTTCCCACCTATAACCATTTGCTACCAACATCAAAATTTTTTGTTTTGGGAATACCCTGGAATTTTTAGCTCTTTTTTAAGTTAGAGAATTATTAATTTAACCTTTTAAAATAGTAGCACCTATATACTATCTTGGTTTTTTGAAGAAAAGAAATTGTTGAGAGAGCTATAATTAATATCCTCAGAATATTACAGAAATTGGTGAACCCATTAAATAGAAAATTAAAGATTACAGGCCTCTTCTCTGTCACACGCTTGATGATTCCTCAAACTATAAAATAAATTGAAATTATTATATATGCTAACTTTAAGATTATCAAGTTTTAAAATTAAGTTTATTTCTTCTTTGACTTACTGGTTGTTCCAAAATATATTGTTTAATTTCCACATATCTGTGAATTTTCCAGTTCTGTAGCAGAAGAGTGATTCTAGTACAGATAGCTATGGTGCTTACAAATGTTCGTGTGTGTTTTAAGATCCACCTACAGGCTTTTGTTGTTGTTGTTTTTGCCTTATCTAGGAATTTATGGCTTCTCTGGTTTATGGCCTCATACGAATATACACACACATACACTCAATGTACTTATAAAAATGCATCAAAATGCTTATAAGTATTATTATGCATTGGATGATTCAGGCAATTATTTTCTGCTTGTATTTGTTTTTCTAATTTCCTAAGTGAACATGTATTAATTTTCAAAGGAAATAAAAAATTGGCACAAAGAGGACACAGAGTATTGTAACTGCCACTGTCCATTTTCTACAAATCTGTCATTGCCTTATCTCCCCTTCCCACCTCTACTTCCCTTCTAACTAGCATTGACAGATAAAATACAAGACACCCAGTTAAATTAGAATTTCAGATAAGTAATGAAGGATTTATTTTACTATAAGTATATTCCAAATATTGCAATGCATCTTGTATTTAAAATTGCTAAATATGGCAAGCCTACTTCTAGCACACTTAACCAATGAGGAAATTGAGGTTCAAGGAGAGTAAATGATCTGGCACCTGGTAAGCAGCATATGTGAGAGGCAAATGCAGGTTTTTAACTCCAACTCTTGTTCTGTGATAGTAAATGGAGTTGTACAGAGAATCTACTTCCATTTCTGGCATTTTATCACAGTCATTCTATGGGTGATAAAATATTTGAATGGAAAAATTCCTGTACTTGTTCCTGCTTGGTGTTTTTTCATGTGGCGCTCAAAGGAAGCTCTAATTACCTACCTGGTATCTGCTTAAGAAAATATAAGCAGGCTTTTGAAAAATCTTCCCATCACTATATTGTATTATGCCTTAATAATGTTCACCTTGAGTCACCCACACTTTCACCTCCCTCTGCTTAGAATAGCCCTTACCCTGACTACCTTTGCCTGACTAAATCCCACAAAAATATTCATTTTTAATGTCACTTTCTCCAGAAAATCTTTTTTCTTGTCATTAATTGATTACTTACCTCTTCTAAAGATATACAGATTATCCTACACTTCACAGGATAGTACCTATCACCCTGCATGGTTCTTACCAGGTTGCTACTGTGTATGCCTTGTATAACTCAGATCTCTGAAGGCAAGGGTCTTGCATATCTCCTAATTACTATACCCTCAATACAATTTTGAACCCATCAATCAGTAAATTAATCTATCCATCTATCCATTCATCCACCCTTCATCTCATGCATCAATCAATCAATAAGGGAAGGAAGTAAAAGCAATTTTGTAAGGATCATGCATATAGCTCTCTGCTTGTCTGACTTATATAAGAATATATTTTATAATATCTAGTATGACAACAGCCAATAGGTTTCTTCTTATAAACCAAATATGACTAATTGATATTATCTAACTGATTCCCTATATTGAGATGAATGGAAGGCCATATTCAAGTTTTCCAGAATGAGAATGGAATGATTAGTTCAGATGTCAGCCAGAGATACAGTAAAGGGTGTATTGGCATAAAGCCATTTATATACATATTTTTAAGTATTGATCTAGAGAAATGAATTTACTACAAATGTTTGAGAAAATTGCTCTTCACTGGGGTACTGATATAAAATAACAAATGGTAAGTTTGAAGTTATGCTTCTCTGTAAGAACCAGGACTGCTGAAGTATATATTACTGGTTTACTATTGATGTCTTTATGATGAAAGGTGACAAGAGTCTGAAGAGAAGACTTACTACAATGGCTCACTTAGGACATCATTCAGATCATCCTTCAAGAGACCTGCTGCAGTAAGTATAGGCGACTGTTTTAGTATCCTCACTGCTAAAGCAAACACCATGCAATCAGTTGGCTTAAACAAGGGGAATTTATTGGCTCAGGGTTTTGAAGCAAGGAGAAATCCAAATCAAGTTGTCATCAAGGTGATGCTTTCTTCTCGAAAACTGGGATTCTGGGGCTGGCTGCCTGATCCTTGGTCCTGGGCTCCTGTCATATGGCAATGTACATAGCAGCCTCTCCTTTCTCTTCTGGGTTCCATTGACTTTCGGCTTCCAGCTGTTTCTTCTGGCTTTGTGTCTGAGTTTCATTCTGCTTATAAAGGATGCAGGTAATCCAGCAATATAGCCCAACTTGATTCATTTGGGCCATACCTTAACTGATCTTGCAAAGATCTTATTTACAATGGGCCCATACCTATAGGAATAGATTCAGTTTACAAACATATTTCTCTGGGATACGTAACTCCAAACCACCACATTGACTGACAACCACCAGCTCCCCCATGTTTTGCCAGGCAGCACTTCCTCTGGTCTGTTCCCAACCAATGACTGAGGGCAGCCAAGCTTTTAAAAATAGGACATTCCTGCCCACTGTGAGCTCCCTCTAATGGGCAATCTTTTCTCAGGAACTTCTCTTCAGCCTGGCTGAATAAGAAAGTTCACTTCAAACTGATCATTAAAACAATAAAACATACTTGTTTATTGTTTCAAGTTGCTTCAAATCGATCAGTTAAAACTGGTAACATGTATTTGTGTCATTTCCTCTATTACACGGTTAGACTTAAAGACAATTAAAATCAAGTAGAAGGGAATCAAGAATAAAATTTATCATAGAAAAATATGCTTTTTAAAAAATAAATACACACATGTACACACAAGCCAAGTTCCCCAGATTGTACAAAATTAGAAGCTTTCTACAATCAACCTCAACCATCTCCAGTAAATTTTATGATCTTTGAGCATAAAAGGGTTCATTTATCTACATCTCTACAAAATTTAATATTTATTGAAATAAATTTCAAATAAGTGCTTCTCTTTTACAGAATAGGATTCAAAGAAACAATAAGAGTAAATTTTTCTTAAACAAAAATGACCTTGCTTAGCTAATTGTTTTAGTTTTTATCAAGATAATTTTTTCTTTGCATAATTTATAGCCATGATATCTATGACAATTTATAAATCAGCTTAAAATATCTAATGGGAGTTAAATAAACTTCACATATTCTATTTAAATAGGTATAGTTTTCAAATATTTTATTTTGTTTTATATTCATAATTCCAAATCTTCACTCCTTAGATTTTTCTTTATATTAATATTAAGATGACTTTATTCCATTCTTATTCTTAAAACTGCTCCTTGATTTGTTTTTGCTTTGTGCTCCTAAAAGTTGTTCAGTAGCCTAATTAGATATTCATTTTGACATTCTGGTCCCAGAAGAAATAACATTAATGCCATACTTATCCATCTGGTTATCAGTTAGAGCTCGAGAATTGCTGTTTATAATTTTCCAGGGACATGTGGGCGCCCTTCCAGTTAGGCTATTAAAATCCCTTATACTCTAACAACATGCTAATTAATATCCTCTCACATTTCTGGATGCACAGCAAAAACACTGCTGTGTAGAGAAAATTCCACTTCAATATTAAAAAAGAGAAATTTTAGATTAAAAGTTAAGCCAGCAATTCTTCCAAGGAACCAAAACCTTTTATCTTCAATTTTCTGAAAATGTTTAATTCGCACATCATCTTAAATTTAATATCCATCATTCTGAAAAATTTTCACTGTGAAGGAGAAGTATCTTTTCACCCACATTCAGGGAACAGTGTTTCCTAGCAACCCCATATAATCATAATGCATCCTTGGCCGAATTATGACTCAAAGTGCTGTTAGAAGTACCATTTGCATGAGAAAGAGACCAATGTCTGTTCTGATTAGGAACAACAGCTTTCTTAATATTTCTCAGCAGCAGTCCACAATCAGGCAGCTGTTTAGAAATGTCGATGTTGACATGAAATTGTGCCTGAGGAAGGCAAACACCACATCCTCAAAGAGAAAGGGCTAAGGACAGTAAAACTTCAGAAATGAATCCAGATAATACAATCAGAAATCTCTCTTTCCTGTTGCATTAAAATGTATTGCTTCTTTTGATTTTGTTTTAAATTTCTTAACTCATTTTTATTTCTTTTTACCTTGTAATTATTCAATATTATTTATTATAAGTATCAAACATTAGTTTCAGATTTTATAGAAAACAATTATCACTTTATTTCCTTTGGATCTTTGATATATGCATGTATCTGCAAAGTACTTTTCCTTTATTAAATGACTATGATTGTCCCTGTATATAGAATTCAAAACTGTTTGTTTCAAATTAATAAAATGTTTGGTCACAAGTTTTGCATAATAACAGTGTCAAGTCAAGTGTTTTGCTATAACTTCCCCCCAGCATGGGACATGACTCCTGGGGATGAGCTTCCCTGGTACCAAGGGATTACTACCAAGTATCCACTAGCAATGCAACTGGAAAAAGACCTTGACCAAAAAGCGGAAAAGTTGAAAACAAATGAGTTTATATGGCTAAGAGACTTGGGAGGTTATTACAAAGGTTATAGTTATACATGTCTCAGCAGGATCTCTTTGACAGCCAAAGTAGATACCAAACAGTGGGGCTCCCGAGGGCTCTGGAGACATCCAGACACTATAGTCAGGGCAGATAGCTCAGGAGTTTGGTGGCTTGCCAGTGGACCCTACTTTGGAATTTATGCTCCCCAGTGTGACAGAGTTGGACTCAGTTGTGTTTTCCCTACACATGGCTCTATTGTCCCTTCTATTTGAACCTACAATTAGTACTAGAGTTGGTAAGTGTATGTCCAAGAGACTTAAATCTTTAGGCAGTCAATGTGCCAGCTGGACCCTGAATCTCACCTGGGTTGCAAAACTCTCCAGTTCACTGAATTAACCCAGGACAGCTAACAAAGTGGTGATGATGGACAACCACCATACCAAGGAACCGAGAGAGTCTACAACTTCAAGCAAGACAGTCACACCCACCAGCCATATGGGATTGAAACCCCCTGTCAGTTAGAGGTGGAGTAGGCATCACCATCCCAGAATCCTTAGGAGTGGGGAATGAACTATGGACTAAAGAAGACATACTGGTGTTCTACTATAGACTTATTGTGAGTCTACAAGTGGAAAAAACTGTATCATTGATGTGGAGGCTGTGGCCACTGGAGATTCTGAGGGCATGGAGAGGGAAAAACTGGTGTAATACAGGGGCATTTTTGTGACTTGGGAATTTTCCTGAATGACATTGCAACAACAGATACAGGCCATTATAAATCTTGCCATAACCTACAGAATTGAGTGGGAGAAAGTGTAAGCTACAGTGTAAACTATAAGCCATCCTTAGTGGCAATGCTCCAAAATGTGTTCCTCTATTGCAATGAATGTACCACACTAATGAAGGATGTTGTTAATGTGGGAAAATGTGGGAGGTGTGGGGAGCGGGGCATATGGGAATCCCTATATTTCTTATGTAAAATTTATGTAACCTAAGTATCTTTAAAATAATTTAAAAAATAAAAAATATATAAAACAAACCAAACTAAACCAAAACAACAACAACAAAAAAGTGTTTTGCTGTATTCATTCTGAGTTTAGGTGGAAAAAGTTTTGCATTCTTTCAGAATAAGAATACCAAAAAAAAAAAAAAAAAAAAAAAACAGAAAATTAATACCTCTTTTTCCCTCTACTATAAAAATTAGCTTCTATTATTTGTTTGTTTGTATTCTGTCATCATTCTTAAGACCCACATCACTAAAAAGCAAACAGACCTATTATCAATTGGGTTATATTCATTAGATTTGGGACTATCTAAAAACACGAAACCATCGGGATCAAAGGAACTATGACTATTGCTACTATTGACACCGAAGGACCACAAGCCAGGAGGGGACAGCTGGAAAGCCTCTGCCTCCCAAATTTAGAAACTGCACCTG
Source organism: Tolypeutes matacus (assembly GCA_026826555.1). Lineage (NCBI taxonomy): Eukaryota > Metazoa > Chordata > Mammalia > Cingulata > Chlamyphoridae > Tolypeutes > Tolypeutes matacus. Next base: position 3,918,038 of record JAKSZT010053791.1, on the reverse strand, counting down.
TCCCTGCAATTAAGTTACAGCCTTACTGCAAAGATTTCTTTAGAATAAATATATCGGATACAAAATAGGTAAGCAAGTTAAACAATAAATACCAAAATAGTTAGAGTGTTCTGAAAATATTTCTTGGAATTTATCACAAGTGAAAGATTCAGGATAACAGAAAAGAATGAACAAGCTCCTAGGTACTGGGAATTTTTATATAGTGTAAGCGCAGATCCCCTTCTCAGAGAGTACACAATTAATGGAACAGACAGAAAGCATGCATTATATTAAAATTGTTTAATATTAAAAGGAATTTTAAAGCAACATTTTAGAAAGAAACTATATTAACAAATTGACAAATTTGGTTGATCTTGAAATCTCTCAGATGTCTTTATTTCTTTTTCTTTTCTCCACATGACATATAACAAAAATTTAAAGTTTCAAAGCTCTAGAAATGATTAGCTACCTTACATACACATGATTTACCCTAGATGTAGCAAATCCTTAAAAATTTTAACAACTCTCAATTTACTTTAACATCTCTAGCTGTACATATTTCTTCTTTTCTACTACTAAAAATGTTACTGGCATTCTCTGTTTAATAATTTTTGTTTTTAACTCTCATATGGTTTCTTATAGCATGTTTGAAAAAACAAGAAAGCAAGAAATAGAGTTAAGTACTCAAAAAGACACAGGTAAGCATTCCAATCCCTATTTAAAGAACGTAGAACGAATTTTGCCGCATATATTGCTATACATCAGGAGGCTAAATCTAATTTGTATATTAGCAAAATTACTTTTTGCGATTTTGTCTTCCAAATTTTTACAATGAAAATAGTTCATTTCCTCTATTATATAAATAGTACATGTACATTATAAAATTGTAAACAACATATAAATATAAGGATGAAAGTAAGATTTATCTGAGATCTCACATTTGCTCTGAGCTAAATTCAATTTATCTTTCATAAATTTCAATAGATTCTTTACTTTGGATATTTTTTAGGAGACGTTGTGAAGCAGAAGAACAGCTTATAAATATGTATGTAATATTTAATTTTTCAAAAATAATTCAGCATGCATTTCTAAAGAATATGATTTAATCTTTCAGGCTCTAAAACTGAATCTTACTTTATGGGCCATGGTAAATGGAGGTGCCTATTTTGCCAGGTGCTATACAAGATAGGTTTTTGTCAATAAGCGATATAAATTGGCTCATTCATGCAAAAGAGAACTTATTGGGAGAACATGTTGAGGTGAGGAACCTGAAGTGATGGTAAATTAGGTGGATCAGGCTTGGGAATAGACTGAGACAATGGGCACTCTAGAGAGCTAAGAAACTCATAGGAAGAAAGGAACACAGAAAATGACTCCCTGCCTGAAAGTCTAGTTAAACCTAGTCAAGGTACGGTTTTGGGGAAGATGTGCCTTACAACCATTCGTTCTCAGACTTGCATCTCTTTTCCTGAGACTCAAGTTACCGTAAGAAAGCTCCTGATTAGACTTCCATGATGGAAGACTCTAGAATTACTATCCTAGAATGTCTATATACAAAAAGGAAGAATTAATTGCCCTCTAGGAAATGTGGTAAAATCAGGAAGGGATAATAGACTCTGAAAAACTGAAAATTGTCAAATGATCATGATAGTGTTCAACAAATATTTTCCCTATATCTTTTTTTAAATTAAATCATAAGAAATCATGTATTTAATAATTGTAATTTTATTAACATTTAATTTTAACATAAGTGATAGAGTTACCTGGAAAATATCTTTGACAAGTCCCCTAAATGTAGTCCCTATTAAAAGAAAAAAGACTCTATTGTACAATTTAAGTGTCCCTGGGTTATGACACATTTTCTGTCAAAGGCTTCCCCTCATAGCTTTTCTGAAAAAATAAAATAAAGTGAATCACAGAAGATCCTGTCCTCAATCCAAATGCCTATTCCAATTAAGTTCCTCCCTGGGAAAAAATATAGAAAATGCACTTCCCCTTTGTTCCACAAAATGTTTATTTTCCCTGCACGTACAGATAATGCCAGGACTCAGCAAATTCTTATATACGAAAATCTCACCAAAGTTCTCCTGCTTCTTTCTCTGCTTTACAATTTCCCAAATCTGTGTCACCAGCATAGCTGAATTGAGCTCTAGAGACACAGAACTCAGTAACTTCACATGCTACCTCTTCAAATGTGCTCCCAGAATTTCTCTCTTGGTGGAAACTTTCACCCCTTAAAAGAGGTGCCAAAATGCTATCAAATGTTTATTTCTCTCCTCTGAATCAAACACACAAAGAGACATTGACCACATTAAAACTGGCCCCAGAAATGTCTAGCAAAAATCTCTGCCCATGTGGAGGCACCTTTATGGTATAACTATTTAATCCCTTTTGGGGGCACAGGTGAGGGATTTGGAAACTCATCCCAGATAGTCATTGTGCCTGGTAAATCTCATTTGGGTTTAAGCCAAATCACTGATACACACACATAAAAACACACACACATTCAATCCAATTAGGAAATAGACATAAGAGTCAGATATGTGGAGTTCAAAATAGCAGCTTTATTACTTATAAAGCTAAATTGGAGTCCACTATAACTGTGCCCCACATCAGACTTAACTAACATACTTTCTATAAATCTAAACCTTAGGACGAATATGCAAGTGTGTTCAAAAGAGTCATGAGAAAATATCTATAACTTTTGTACACATTAATGAACAATCTGAGGAGGAATTCAGAAAACAATTCCATCTAAAGTAGCATCTAAAAGAATCAAGTATATAGGAATAAATCCAACCAAGGACATAGAGGACCTGAATTTAGAAAACCAAAAAACATTGCAAAAAGAAACCAATGATGATCCAAATAAAGGGAAGAATATTCAATGTTCATGTGTTGGAAGACTAATATGAACCAAATATATTGTGTAACATATTGTATGATTCAAAAGAATTATAGGTATTCCATACATTTATTTGAGAAATGTATGTTTTTATTCTACATGTTTTCTTTTTAATTTTTGATTGCTTAAATTTTCAATTATTAAACGTGTAAAATAAAGTAAAAAAAAGATGAGCTAAAAAAAAAAAAAAAAAGAGTCATGAGACACATTTGCAAAGTTTGCTCACTGCTTCACACTAACTATCCCTGATGTTTGAACCTTGGTAAGTGTTGTCTGTGGCTCAGCAGCATGGGCATCACCTGGGAGTTTTCTAGCACTACAGAATTTCAGGCCCCACCTAGACTGCATGTTAGCAAGTTCTCTATATGCACAGTAAAGTTCAGGAAGCACTCTTCTAGGCTCTGAGAGATGGGCTTCCAGTGTTTCTAAATCTTCCCCCGGACCCTTCTTTTGGATATCCCAAAGCAACAAGATGGGTTTTGAGAAGTTTGCATTAAAAAAAAAAAAATCACTCCAGATGATTCTTATCATGCTGGAAGCTTGGGAAGCAAATCAGTGCTACTCAAAATTTAATTGCATATGAATTACCTGAAGGTTTTGTTAAAAAGCAGGTGTTGATTCAATACGTCTAAGGTGAGGCCTGAGATTCTGATTTCTAAGAAGCTCACAGATGATGATACTGCTGATTCACAAAAATTCATGTGGTGAGGCTCGAAGAAGTGTTTCCTTCTTAAGCAGGAGCCTAGCAGATGCCTGCAGACTATGGGTAGGGAGATCCCAAGAGAAGTAGGACAAAGCAGGGTCACACATTCTCAGCAAAATATCATCTATGGAGTAATACTCTGACTGTCCTTTGCAGTTGAGTAGGTAAAGAGGACTTGGAAGAGGGGCAGAAATTATCTTCCCAATACTATTCCCATTTAGGGAGTGAAAGAAAAGTTTTGTTTTGGAAATATGAGCCATAGGAGAGCTGGGTCCTCTCAAACTGGAGGACCAATAAATCTTTGATGTTGCCGGTTCCTCAGGGGAGTAGATCAATAGTGTGATGAGGCAGGCCTCCTGTATCCCAAGGATACTGCTCTAGCACTGACCACTGGGCTTTTAAGTACCCTGGGACTGCAAGTGGCCCAAAAAGCTTTTGTCTCAACTTGGATTTGGAATGGATCAGAACAATAGAGTAATTAAATCAATCCAAGGCTGTCTTGTGCCTGAGGCTGAGGCCACTTCCCAAATTATTTCCCATCTGAAATAATACCCATCCAGTTTTCAGACACAGTTCATCCAAGAAAATTCATCCAGAACCATCATAAATATACAATAATAATTTTTGAAAAATATCATCATAGCATTAATAAAATGCCTCAAATTTCAACAATATTATCTCCACACATTTTAATTTCCAGGAAGAAATTGAAATCCAGAGATTAATTTTCTTACCCCTGAAAAACTAAATAACAAAGTAAGTTTAAACCACAGCAATTTAAATCCAGCCCCACCTTGGTTTCTCCAAACACCAGGGTCTTGATTGAGGCAGTCCTGTCCTCCATAACCTAATGTTAAAATAGTTCAAGTTGCTTAGTTGATAAACAAAAGTGCCCGGTTTGTTTTGAAGTGAAAAGGAAGCCTGAAAGTATAACCAAGAGTTAAGAATTAACAAATAATTATGATTACAAAACCATTATCTAGATAACTTTATATTATAAAATAGCAAAAGGTTAATATCTGAAATTGCTGAAACTGGCTGGATTTAGCCTATATCTGCGATTGATGGTCATTCTAAACAGGTCTTACCCACTTATGGTTACTCTAGACTTAGACTCACCCTTGAGTAAACTTACTATTGTGATGGTAATTCTAGACTGAATTTACCTTTGTTTATGTTTATTTCAGAACCAGGTTCACCCTAGTGTGTACTTGCCGTTGTGATGGTAACCACTCTACCCTCCCCTGTTTGAATCCATAAAACTCCTCCTCTAGTGGTTTGGGGAAGGCAGGTTTGAGACACCTGTCTTAGGTCTTTCCTCTGACGTTAATAAACTTGCTTTCTCTCAGGACAATCTGAGCGTGAACTCCAAATCACTTGCTCCGGGCAAGAGCCCAGAGGTATCCCCGTGGGGTTTCCTTCAAGTTCAGGATTATAAAGTTAATGTTATGAATGAAATCATTTCCCCCCAAATTCCTGAGCTCCACCCTAGACCTCCTGAAGGCCAGCTTCCGGGGGTAGAGGGATAGGGAACTGGCATTTCTACCAAGTCCCCAAATGACTCTGACGCTGGTGGTCTGAGAACTGCACCCTGAGGAACACTGTAATGGGGGAGAAAAATGGTTTCACGCAGCAAAACCGAAGAGGCTTTTCATAAATGGAATTTGAGCCTTTATTGAGGAGAGACTTTACTGAAACTAAGAGCCTTTCCTTTCTTGATGATCTGATTCCTTTCTCAGCCTTGCTGCTGAGGTTAAAGCCAGCAGCAAAGCCTGGTTTCTAGCATTCAGGACCATGCCAATTAAAAAATAAATCCCTCACAAGTGAACATCTGCAACTGGAAAAGTTGACCTAAATCTAATAAATTAAACACGTTAGTTTTTTATCCCCTAAATTTCTCCAGGTTTTCTAGTTGGTGCACTTTTTTTGTGTGTGGGGTGGAGGTAGGGGTATGGTTATATATACTAATAAAACCAGACCTCTAATCCCATATGATTTAAGAAGAAATTGGAAACATAGTTTTAATATTCATATGACAAAGCTGGAATAGAAAATACAACCTGGACATATAGGAAACAGGATTTCTAAAACATACACACAACTCTTCCCAAATCCACTCAGGAGAGAATTTCCAAAGGAGACCATTTAACCATTGTCTATCCACCTCACATCTATTGAGCTTCAAGCATAGGGACAAAGAAAACTACATCCCTACCCTGCCTCTAGATGTCTCTGGACCCTTCTCTTAGTCTCTTTGATTGGAGGACAGGAGCACGATGAGAAGACCACTGCCCTATGCCACTCAGGCTCGAGGGAGAATAGTCCCTCCTTCTCTATACCATGGATCAAATAAGCAAGTTACTCCATTGCCTAGAAGTAGAGTGAGTGAAGGAGTCAGGTTACTTTCCAAGTGTGGTGAAAGTTTCTGCATGAAAATGGGAGGAAAGGGACTAATAGTTCTGGCTAACAGTTCTTAAGGGCCAAGAGAAATGTATATATTTTTAAACCTGAGCAGAAATGTCTCCCATTGGTTTGATCATTTGATTAAATTTAATTTAATCAAAGATATAAGATATATTCACCAATGTTTAAAAAATAATGCTTCATCATATTCTTAATGGAATAACCTTTTTTTTTCATGTTCCTTCAAAAGCTCAGTTTTTAATCACCCAGGAGTCTTTCTCTTCAGGTAATTCCACATCTTAGAATTAGAACAGCTATCATGGAATCAAACATGACAATCCAAAGACTAGCATCTTGTTCAAACTAGGCCATGTTGCCTCTCCATGAATGAGGCAAGCCTTAATCTAGTTAGTATCTCGAATGCAAAGTGTTGATGTCCATATTACAATGGAGAAAACTGACCTATAGCAAGAAATAATAAACACACAAAGACGAGCAGAAGGTGTAGATGCAAGCATTCCAGACCCTTTGCCAATTTGTTTCCGAGATGTAGGTACATCCCTTCTCTTGCTTTCCATGAGGCCAAATTTCACGTTAAGCAAGCAGGTTATTCTTTCTTGAAACCATAAGAGCCTGCACTACTGCATCTACTTCCTCATGTCCCCTCTGCTGCATCCTCCTTCTTCCCAAGTTCCCAGGGCCATTCATACTACAATGAAGGCCTCTTGCTTCATTCAGTTGTAATTAGGGCAGCTCTTTCAGTTATTGTCCCTTTCTTGCTCCTGGCTGATGGCTTTTCTTTTTTAACATGAGGCAAAGGCTATAATAATGTATTAATTTCTTAAAGGACCTATTTTCCTATTCTAGCCCTTTAAAAAATAAGGAATATAGCAGAACAAATTTTAGACAAAAATACATGAAGTTTTCGTCTGTTCAATTCAGCCAGTCCTCAATGATAGCATATTAAATGGCAAGTAGACCCTGTGCTTGAAAATGGGGAGACAAATAGGAACTTCATAAAACCTATGCTCTCAAAGAAACTGCTATCCTGTTGTGAGAACAAGTTGATTCAAATAGGCCACTGAGAAGCACAGCACAAAGAATGAATATTATAAATTAACTTTGAACAAGGTGTTACCACAAACAGAAAGAGGAATGCTAAATTTTTCTTTGGGGGGTTCAAGAAGCATCACGGAGAGTTTAAATTTGAACTAGGGCTTGAAGTAGAGGTAATTGCATACATACAGTTACAAATCATGAAAAGTGCATACTCATTAAAGAGATGCTGGCTGCACTTCAGGCTAAGGAGCTGGACTGAGGCCAGCTTGTTTAGGTCCTTGCTAAGGAGATGGTTCTGCTTCCCAGAGGCAGGAGGTCTTTAAAGGTTTTTAAAGCAAGGAGTAATACAATCGACGTTAAGTTTTAGAAAAATAACTCCAAGAGGAATATGGAATGTGATTAAATAGGTGTGCTACTCAAAGCAGGGAATCTATTTAGAAAGATATTGCAGTAATATTGGTGAGAGATAATAAATCTGAACTAGATGAAAGATGGGATGAGGTGGAATCAAGAAATACTTTGGAGGTAGATTTGGTGTCTAGCAAAAAGGAGGATTCAAAAAATATAAAGTGGTCTCCTCAGGAAAAAGAAAGTCACATCTCTCCATACAAAGGCATGGCGTTAGCTGAACTGGCACTCTTAGCAGAAAGCATGAACAGATGTGGGTAGATAGATATAGGTACAAATATAACTTTAGAAATAAATACAGATATATAGACATAGCTCTTATTGTATATGGCCTCTGATAAATCACTAAACATTTCTGAAAAGAGCTTAGTCACCAACATTTTTCAACAATTGCAGAAACCTCTATCTAAATCTAAGCAATTCACTCCTACAACTAACAAATCACTACTACAGCTAGACACATGCACCTAATTGGAAGTCTAGCTATAAAGTAAGGTAGTAAGTAAATTGAGACTGTGTGTGTGTGTGTGTGTGTGTGTAGAGAGAGAGCACAAATATCTTGTCGGCAATCTGAAAGAAGTGTGACCTTTTACCAGCTGAAGTTTTTTTACCTGTAACACTTGGCTCTCAAGAAATAATACTACAAAATAAGAGGAAAGAAGCCTTAGCTTCCCTAGTGAGCAGTTTAATAAGCATGCATTGGTTAAATAGGCAAATTTAACAGGCATACACCTATGACTACTGAATTAATTCTGGAATTTCCATGAAAGAGTAGTCATATATTTCCTCAGCATGTTTAAGATACAGGGAAAAATATAGAATATATGTGAAAAATATGTTGAATAATGAATACCCTACTCAAATAAGCAAATTTATAGACCACTGTTAATCTGTGGAATTTTTGCTGATTTTCCCTTCTGTTAAAATTAATGGAATTAACTGTCTCTCAGTTATGGAAAACAAACACATATTTTCAGACTTTTAAAGTGTCAGGCAAGTTTGATAAGTCTCTTAGGAACCTAAGTACAGGCCTCACACTCTTCCCTTGCTCAGAATTAATTGTGTCAGATGATTGCCTCAAAGTAGCGTTATAAAAAAGAAAGGAGTATTTTCATCTTTCCATCTCATACAGAGATAAGAAGAAACAATCCTTATACCTCCATGAATAAATAGTATATCTTCTTCTTAGGGTATTTTTATATGATGGAAAAATCTAATTTGTAACTAATACAGTTAAAGTATAAAGTGTTATGAAACCTTACATTATACTTTGGTATTCAAAAGAACTGAAGATAGAATACTGCACAGTTTAGATGGTTTTCTAAAGTTGTCTGTGGGCATCAGCTAGAAGCCAGCGATAATAATGCTTTTCTAAGCATTGCTTGAGGATTAAATAAAATGAAACATGTGAAGGTCCTTCTTAAGCTATCAAACACTTTATACTATAATTCAGAGGCTATTTGTTCTATAGAAATTTTAATAGGTAAGTCCTCCAGGAAGCATGGACTACCCAGGACTGTTTGCCCCAAAGATAATTGCATATTAAACTTAGATTTTGGAAAATACTTGAGGTGAAGTATTTTTCTCATGGATTTAAAATTAAAGCATTTTTAGGTATTGATGAATAGGAGTATCTTAGGGACAAAGGTAAGTGTGATTCTGGGTTCGTGTGTAGCCCTTAAATGTGGGAAATTCAGAGTCCTACTAATGGCAGTGTATACCTAAGACTGAGATATCTCTAAAATCTAGCAATAACAAAGCTAAATTGTAATTTTTCCATTGATATGTAACTTCCTCAAATCTATTGATATATTCAAATATATTTATTGAGTGCCTGCTAAGTGCGAGCCATTGTGCTAGGCTCAGAGGAGTTGACACACTCAATTAAATATTCAGGTACAATGCAGATCACTAAATACCAGGATAAGATAAGTAGTGGGTGCTGTAGGAGAGCGCCGGCGAACCTGGGCTGGAAAGGTAGCCAGAAAATGCTGCCTAGGACTGGACTTGTAGAAGCTATCTAGATGAAGCAAAGTGGGAAGGAAACAATCACATTGGCAGAAGGAACAGCTTTTTCCAAAGCTGGAGATAAGAGAGGGCAGTACATGATAGAGGAACTGAAAAAAAAAAAAAAAGCTTCATTTTGGTTGGAGTAGTGTGTGTGTGTGATGAGGGGAGAGAGGAGAGATGAGGTGGGAGGTAGGAAAAGGGCAAATCTTAAAAGGCCTTTTGAAAAGTTTAAGTACTGGTACTTTATCATAGGGTAAGAGTAAGTCATAGCAGGATTTTATACAAGAAAGTCACATTGTCAGATTTGAGAATGTTTGAGGAAGTCGAAGATTCTTGCCAAAGGTTGTTGAAATGACAGATTATGGTATTGGAACTGAATGAAGAAAATAAAGACAGGAGAAGGTGGACACTGGGAGGAAACGGAAGATTTAAGGGACTGGAGTACTGATGAAGTGAAAGCATGTTGTAGAGGGAAACTGAGGGAAACAGTGGAAAGGAGAGGAGAAGTATTCAGAGAGTAGTTCTGTGAAAGCAAGACTTTTGTGAAGTCATTTCAGAGGATCTGAGGGGCTGTTGCGTGGCCCACAAGACCTAGTAGTTGAAGAGGAGTTGAATCAGTCCTAACTGGGACCAGAATTGACACGGTGGGTGATGACTGATAAAGGTGCCTGGCATTACTGAGATATCTTGGTATCATTTCTCCTGCATCTTTTTTTCCCCATGCAAGTGTTTTTGCTTTTGTTGATAGGTTGATTGGTCCTTTATCATGGTAAGTTTTCAAATTCAGAAATGGGTACAAAGGAAAAAAAAAAACACTGAGCCTAAGACAAATAAGCTCTTCTTGAGATATATACAACTTATTAGAATCCTACATGGTAATTTTGGGTCAGAGTCCCAAGTAACAATAAAGTGGTATTGCTTCCAGTTCATATTATTGTCTTAAGAACTTATGGGTAGATAAGATGTTCCTGCAGAAAGCAGAAGCAAACTATTCCTGGCTCCCCTAAACTCATGCCATCATTTTATTTTTAAAATTTTCCATTCTACACTATTAAACAAATGACAAAAGCCATGCACTTGTTAATCAAGTATTTTTCAGATAATCAAAGCAGTCGGTGGACTGACCCAGGAGTGAAGGCATTAGGAACGGGGAAAGATTCTCTCAAGTTAGAATTTCAGGTCATGCTGACATCTTAATGTTTTATTATGTATGTTATATAGGAAGCAAATATAATTAATAGAACAATTTATCATTAGTCTGATCCAAATATATCTTAGATTGTTATATAGGAAATGTGATATTTCAAAAGCATCTTAAACTTCAAAGCAAAGAACCTAATTTATTAATTTTTCCCTTTTCAAGGGCAAAAGATCATAATAGTAAGTACAAATGACTAGTTTGAAGAAAATGCTATAAAGACCATATAAGTCAATATTATCCACATTCATTCATAACAGATTGAATATAATAATTCAAAAAAGCCGTTAGTTAATTAGGAAATGCTACAAATTGAAGAAAATTGGAAACTTCTGCTAGGAAAGTGCAAAAATCAAACATATTCTAGTCAAAGGGACTTTAAGCTGTAGAATTCCTCCTTGATGTGTAACTGCATTTGGGTACTGAATATGTCAAACAGCATACATGTCAGGAAGCTATAGTTTTTCTTTAAGGGAGCAAATGACTTATGCCATGTGTTCGAGTAAATGATCGTAGTTTTTGTTCCATAATTATGGTAGATTGAATTATGTACCGCATCAAAAGAGGTGTTCTTAATTTTAATCCTTGTTCCTGTGGGACTAATTTATTTGTAAATAGGACCTCTTAAAGATGTCTGATCAGGGCAGATTGCACCTTTTAAATAGAAGCTGGAAGTCAGCAGAAATTGGAAAAGCAGGTGTAAGAAGAGAGAGATCACTATGTGATGGGAAACAGAGGAGCACGTCAAGGAACCCCAAGGACTGTTGCAAGACAGCACCAGAACACTACAAACCAGGGAGAAAGCTTGGCCTTGGAATGCCTTGATTTGGAACTCATGGCCTCTGAAACTGTGACCCAATATATTCTTGTTTAATGCAACCAATTGCATGGCATTTGTCATAGTAGCATGGCAGACTAAGATAAAAGTGTATGCAATGCAAAAAAATAACATTTTTCCTTTTTATAAAGAAAATTTCATCTGATCAATATATTTTTTGGATAATATGCACTGTGATAGGTTCTGTTCTAGAAAATGGCCCAGCAGTGAAGAGGGGGGTAAATTAGCATTGGCACAACTCTGAGGACCACCCAGGTGAAATAACCAATATATTTAAGTGTCAGTCCTAGAGAAAATCTAACAATAGACATAGTATTTAAGTTGTCCTTAGCAAGTAAGGGAGCTAAGCAAAGCATATGCACAAAAATGAAAACAATTAAGGCAAAATCCCAAACACTGCACCCAGCATGACCCTGGCCTAGAAGCATGGTTATCTGCAGTTTTATTGAAGATTCCCAATCAGTACGAATCAAAGTCAATGGAAAACTGCTAACCTTAAACCTCTCCTAAGTTAGAAGGTCATGCTGTTTCTTATATAATTAAAGAGGTATCATTAATCTTAACAGCTTCTCTCACTTTTTTCTCTACCTAGAATATTCAAGAAGCAATGATCAGGAGGAAATAAGGATCTAGACTTTCTCAGAGAAGTCTGATCACACAAAGGAAACCAGTGCAAAACCTTGGGGCTCTCAGCCCCCTAGTGGGGAATTGAAAAATGCTTCACTTATGCAAGCTGCTCATGCAAGACAGTATCCAGCCCATGAAGATTAGGTTTGTAACTCCCTGTTGACTGACTTGCTCCATAAGGCCTTATATAAACTCCAGCTGGTGAAGGACAAAGTTGCCAGGTTCCCTCTGAAAATGGCAAAATTAATCAAAATATATTTCTCCCTATCTGAAATCCCTATGTTAACTACTGGTTAAAAAATGTCCTGATTTTTGAATTACTCTTTTAATTCAGGGGGTAATATCTGGCCTGACTCCAATGTGCTTTTTACAGTCTCTTAGCATTTTATGTTTCCTGGCCAGCTTCTGAACTCTGCTGAAGCAAATCTGTTTCATGTCCCAAGACCATTAGAGGGTTTTATGAAACAAGGATATTTCTATAATCTTTACCATGTCGAGTTCTGCTATGATTACAGTGCATTAGGTTTGGAATATTGATTTAGATAAAATTTTATAGTAAGTATTCCTAAGAATAATGTAGAATGATGTAATTCTATTTCTTATTACCCAAAGGTAATTAGACATTTCCTTCATAGATTGGAACTTACAGCTGAAGTTCAGAACTTGTACTATATAGATCAAACACCCTTTGGAAAGGTATCAGTAAGCTAGAACATATGCACACACATAAACTAGAACAAATAAACACACAAATTATTCACATTGCCAAGCTCAGACTGGAACAGAGAAATGTAGGGACTCTTGCAATAAATGTCTGTTTGTTAAGGGAATAGATGTTCACTTGTTAAGCAGCCAGATCAATTTTCCTTAATTGATTGAAAGCAAAACAAACTAAGAATGACATAAGCCTATTGAACATACAAACAATACAGCCAGATGTATGATGTTTATTAACCAAAGCTGAAGATGCAGGTTAAGCACTCAGAAATATGGAATGATCAATGAAAAACTTGCTTCATCTGCACTGAGAGTTCTACTAAAGTTCAAAAAAGACCCCACAACTAGACGCCTGCAGGGTTTCATTCTAAATTTCTCTCCAGGAGATCATCACCCCAGAAGATATTTGAATATACTTTCCGGAATACTCAGCCATTCCTTCCTATTCAAACATCAGTGGCTCCAACAGCATTTTCTGCCTTGGATTTCTAAAACAAAATGAATAAATAATAAATTTCTTGGCATCAACTTGAGGCCAAAGTTAAGGAAATAAGTTGAACATAGATTACACATTTAACATTCTATTAGGCCCTTTATATACATTCTTTATTTTTGCTTTACAACAAACTTAGATGGCACACATTAGCATTCATCAGCTGCTTTGTTTTCTTCCCTTACTAGCACAAATATTTAAAATGTAAATAAATATTAAGAAAGAGCATAATTAAATATTTTTATAATAAATAAAATTAATCCTGTATTTTTCATAACAGAAGCTATTGATACTTTGAACAAAGTAGGCAAATTTTGTAAGCAAGTCAAAACTTTGAGGAAGCAGCCAAGAAAGTGTGAGTTTTCCATTTGCACAGCTTTTCTCTGAGAGCAGCAACAGCAGGTGGTGCAGGCTGACTAAAACTTTAGTAGAAAGCCAGCCATCTACTGGCTGGGAAAGAAGTCTCCAGTAACTAGGGCAGTCACACAGTGGGGAGGTAATCTCAGATCAGAAAAAGCAGGTGAGGGAAAATATCACATTCTATGTATAAACTTGACCCATGTCTTTGACTGACCCTTTAACCACACATTCATGGGTCAGATTTCAAGCAACTTACAGTGAAAATTTAATAGTCATCCATTTGAAATTTACAAAGAATTTATAATTTGAGTCTAATCAAGTTAATTGTCTGCTGAAACAAATACAAACACTCCTCAGAGAACTATAACAGAATACAGAGTCCCTACGACATAATCTTCACAATGTGCGGGATAAAATACAAGATTACTTGACATAAAAAGAAGCAAGCTAACTGAACTATTCTCAAGGGGAAAATATCTATACAGCCTAAACCCAAGATGAAAAATATTGAAATTCCTGAGAAAGACTTAAGTATAGCTATTATAATCATGCTCAGTCAGGTAAAGGAAACTACACTAATGATGAATGAAGTAAATTTCAGCAGAAAAATAAAAAATATAAAAAGAAACAAATGGAAATTTAGAACTGAAAAATACAACATCTCAAACAAATAAAACACCAAATGTGCTTATCACAGAATGATGATGACAGAAAAAACAGACAATGAAATTGAAAATAAATGAATAGAATTTTTCCATCAAAGAATATAGAAAATAAAAGGTTGAAAAAAGTGGATGTAGACATATGTCTGTGGGACAATATTAAAAGGTTTCTCATACATGGAATTGGAGATCCAGAAGAGGAGAAAGAGAATGGGTCAGAAAAGCATTTTGAAGAAATAATGGCTGAATACTTCCTCAATTTGGTGAATGATATAAATATAGATATTCAAAAAGTTGGGCACATCCCAAGTAGAATAAATAAGAAGATCATACATAGACATACTCAAATTAGAATACTGGAAACAAAGATAAAGATAAAATCTTGAAAGCAGTCAGAGGACATTTAAGCACTGCATAAAAGGGAGCAAAGATACGAATGTTGTAAGACATCTGGAAAACTATTGAGGCTGGAAGACAGTGGAAAAATCCTTAAAGTGAAGATTTTAAAAATTAAAAAAAAATCCAGATTTCTATATTGAGCCAAACAAATTATCATTCAAAAATAAAGGTGGAAATAAAGACAATTTCAGATAAAGAAAACCCAAGAGAACTTGCAACTATTATACCCACACTGTAGGAAATGCTAAAATAGGTTGTTTGGGTTGAAATGATAACTAAAAAAATTCAGATATTGAGAAACTAAGAAAGAAGATTGGAAAATTTTATATCTGGGTACATACAAAAGACAATTTTCATTTCGTTATTTTAAATATATATGTATATTCAAATAAAAATTATAGCATTATCTTATGGAATTTGTAATGTAAGTAGATATTTACAAAACTGATTTATCCCTAGGCTAGTCAAGAAAAAGAGAATGAGAGCAAGAAAGAGAGAACATTAATCACCAATATCAAATCCTAGAGGTATTAAAAGCTTAATAAGAGAATATTATGAAAAAATATGTCAATAAAGTTGACAACTTTGATGAAGTGGAAAAATTTATTGAAAAATACAATTTACTAAAATTGACCCAAAAATAAACCTGGATAACACTTTACAAACCTGAATAACCCTATCTCTATTAAAAACACTAAATTCCTTATCAAAAACCTGCCCACAAGGAAACTCCACACCCACATGAGTTAACAGGTGATTTCTATTAACATCCAAATAGCATGAATCTTATAAAAATTCCTTTAGAAAAGAAAGTGGAAATGCTCCACAACTTATTTTATGAAGCCAGTATATCTCTAAAACAAACTTAAATAAAATATCATAAGTAAAGACAACTGCAAACTAATATCCCTTATAAATACAGACAAAAACCTTAACAAAATTCTAGCAAATTAAATCCAACAACATATGAAAAAGGTAATAACATCAAGACTGAGTGAGATTTATTCTGGAAATGCAGGATTGGCTCAATGTCAGAAAACCAAACACTGTAATTCACTATATGTATTAGTTTTCTACTACTGTGTAAATAATTATGACAAACTTAGCAGTTTAAAACAATATCCATTTTATAGTTCACAGTTCTGCATGTCAAAATTTCAGGTGTAGTTTATACAACTTTTCTGTTAGGACTTCAAAATCAGAAATGAAGGTGTTGGCAAGACTGAACTGTCATCTGGGGGCTCTGGGGAAGAATCAACTTTCATGCTCATTTTTGTTCATGTAAGAATTCAGTTCCTTGTAGTTGTAGGACTGATGTCCCCTTTCCTTGCTGGCTAGCAACCATCAGGTACTCTCAGCAGCTAGAGACTGCCCATATTCCTTACTACCTACCCCCTCCATTTTCAAAGCATGCAATGAAAAAAACCTCCCTTGCCAAACCCTCTCACACTTTGAATCTCACTGACTTCTCTGTCTCTGACCTCTAGACCCAGATGACAAAGGTTAGGTTTATCCAGATAATTTCTCTGTCTTAAATTCAATTGATTTAGATCTTTGCTTACATCTGCAGAATCCCTTCACAGTAAAATCTAGATTAGATTTTGGTAGAGGTGTGTGTATATCAGGAGCTGGAAATTTCAGGAGCCACTTTAGAATTCTGCCTAACACATCATATTAAGGGAATAAAGAAGGCTATTTCAATAGATGCAGAAAAAGTATTTGAAAAAATTGAGTATCCTTTCACAATGAAAACCTCTCAGCAAATTATAGATTAAGAGGGAACCTCGTCAATGTCATAAAGGGCATCAATAAATACCTTAGGCTTAATGGTGCAAAATGACTACTTTCTTCCTAATAGGAACAAGGAGAGGATGCCCAATCTCACCATTTTTATTAATGTTACACTAGATGACCTAGTGACAGCAATAGGTCAGGAAGGAAGGGAGGGAGGGAGGGAGGGAGGGAGGAAAAGAAAGAAAGAAAATTATCTCCATTTTTAAATGGCATGATTATTGATTTAAAAAACTATCAGGAACCTATGAAACAATTACTAAAACTAATAAGTTAATTTAACAAGCTAACAAAATACAAATTTAATATTTTAAAATTATATTTTTATAAATTCATAGAAAATAACTGAAAAATGAAATCTTAAGATATCTCATGAAAGAAACAAAATATCTTGGTAGTTCATTGTTCATATTAGATCTCCAGAAAATCAAGATATAGTGAATTCCTATCCTTAGGATCTCAGGAGTGTAGAATACATGAAATTTTATTTGTTTTCATCTGAAACACTATAGTTCACATTTGCAAGGTACACATAAATTGTTAGAGACCTTTTTCTCAGAGGTTCTTGGAGGAAACCATTCATTTGTCCTAGTTTCTTTTATACCTTAATTTTCGTTTACTCCCTTTAAGCATTTCACCAGGGTCTGACCGCGAAAAAAATGCATAAATGGATAATAAATCGTAAGCCTTTAACAAGAAAGTTGGAAGAGGGCAAATTAAGGTACTGACAAATCATTGCTTCCTTTTCTCACCATTTCTACCAACCAATTGAATTATGGTGATTCTGCAACCTGTGGAGCACCAAGAGAGGGCACTAAGCCATGACAGATATTAAGAGCTTCATGAAATTTTATAGACCGGAATTTTGTAACCTGAATTACCATGTTTAGGCAGACAAAAGATTCTTGAGCCCAGTAATGGTAGACATTTAATCTCTGAACTGATCATCCAAGAAGTCTATAAATTAAGGAGAAACAGAATGATATACTTAACACTTGCTTCTATGGTCTTGAACATCTAGTACTTGTGTCATCCTGGCATTATTATCATCAATTAATTATTATCATCATCATTAATTATTATCATCAATTATTATCATCAATTAATTAATTAATTATCATCAATTATCATTAATCAGTATATTGGAGAATATACTTCTTTTTTCTGACATTGGCAAAAGTAGTATTGGAGTCATCACAGGGAAAGCTAATTATAAGGAAAAGCTTACTCTAATGCTACAAAAAATTAGAGACTTTTATGATGTCAGTCCTGCCAGGTCTCGTGTGTGTGTGTGTGTGTGTGTGAGTGTGTGAGTGTGTGTGTTCATTCATTGAAAATCCTGATTACTGGGTATATACTTAGTCCCAAGCATGTACATTCAAATTAACTTGATCTTCAAATTAAGAATTTTTCAATTTACCAGTAGACATTGAATTCTTACCCACATGATTAAAAGAAACTATGTGTTAAGAACTTGACCTAAACATGCAATTCAAGTTGGTTTTGTTTTGATTTTTATTATTTGTTTGCTATTTAACTCACAGAATCAATGTTTTTTTTTTACCTGAATGCATAATTGTATCATGAATATTATTAAAATCAGGGTGAGATTATCATTTACTATACAGAATTTTGAATTGAAAAAAAATGTTCAAGGATGCTACAATTTGAATATTGAAACATACCAGAACATCCATAAAGGTATACCTAAATGTTACAAGCTGATAATAGAGTATACAGCAGGATTATCCTAAATGATGGATAGGAAGAATAAATGAATTCAAATTTATCAAGCATCTACTGTGTTCCAGGTATTGTGCTAAAATTTCCCATTATATTTTAATAAATGTCTTTACTTTTAATTGCAAAATAATTATGTCATTGACAAATTTAAATAAGATGGTTAATGTGATGAATTTCTGTCTTGAACTCAGTTCTACTCCAATTAAACCCAGTTCTACTCCAATATCTGTAAAAAAAGGAAGCTCTGATATCTGACAAAGAAAGTTTATAATCATCAGAGGAATAGATAGGGGACAGCCTGCTAGGTAGAGTGGAGGTGTTTAGATTTTAGTGGAAGGAGAGAAGAGACAAATCTCTCTTTTTCTTAAATTTGGTAAATAACCTATTATTCAACAAATATTTACTCAATGCTATACACTTGGCTCTTAAGTGCTAAGGATACAGCATTGAATAACAATGGATACGATTATAGTTTGTCTTCATCCTTAAAAAAGGATTTGGAATGTAAAACATGACTTGAGCTAAAAAGTGCCCATTTAGCTAAAATATGATCTGTCACATATATTGGTAATCTGCTATAAATACTATGGTAATTTTATTTGACTGAGGAGAATGAGAGAAGCAATGGAGGAGAGATGTATAACACTACAGAAGGAAAGAATTCTAAATATTAATTCTCATATGGACTGAGTTCTTTGCCTTTGCGTAAGTCATTCCATTTTGCTGAACTTCTTTTCATGTGTAAAGTGGGAAAATAATATTTCCATATTTACCTTCCTCATAAGAGCACCTTGAGACTTAGTGCATAGTTTCTGGATTCGGTGAAATAAAATCAAAGTGATGATTGGGAAAGTTATGAGACCCAGGGGCCAGAGTTACTCACAAAGAGGCTGTGTTTAGCTGAGTTTTATAATTTTACATTCCTCAAATGTAAACATTTAAGATACCATGCCTTTCTGTAACAATAAATGAAAACCTGTGATATAAAAAGAAATTATTTTGAGGAGAATTGGTATTATTCTTTTACCTAGAGAAATTATTTTCAAATACATTTCAAAAGACAACTTATAATGCTGATTTTAAAGATCAAAGTCATTTTCACATAAGCAAAAGTAGTTGCAGTTGTGAATAATTAAGCAGTGAATTTAATCATTATGCAAATTCTTAAAAATATGTCTTTACCTGAAAAGGCCAGTAAAATTATGTAGAGATTTATATAAGGACATATATTATCCAGGCTATTCACCCTCACTAATGTCATTCCATAGAAACCTTCTCTTTGTTTTGTGTTCACCTGTTATTTCAAAATATTAGCTATTCACAATAACGTTGCTTTAAAACTGTTCCTTAGAATTATTTCATTTAGCAAGTATCTATTAAGCACTGATTTCACAAGGTTGTTATCAGGATGAAATGATAAAATACCTACGGACATGCCATATAAACACTAAAGTTCTCCCTGGGTGGTAGTTTTTAAATTGTTATCACTTCTAAGACCTCTGGTAGGTGCTGAAGCAAAACTTTCCAGATATCTTCTCAACCATTAGAATTACATATGTTTTATATTTTCAAATAGATTAGAAGTGAATTTTATCTTTTACAGTTCTGTAACTATTCTTCTATACATCTTCTCATGCCTAATGAAATGTGGACTACGTTGTTGTCAAAAAAAGTATATTAAAACACTTGATTAGTGAATAATTTTATAACTTCGTATTGGCTTATAATTTATGTTTGTATTCTGTGCTAAAAATATTACAGATTTTGAAGCATTGTATATCATATGACATTAAAAGAGCTTTCTAAAAGTATAAGTTTATAGTTAGGTACAGAATTCTCACCATGCTTAGTTTCATTCACCAATAAGGAATGTATATTATTATGAAGCTTTACTTTTAGGGTTGTTTTCTTATGAATCTCATAGTGATCCAAGTTACTTGACTATAGGTGGAGCATGAATTTCAATAGAAATTAACATTTAAAACCAAAATATGAATCATTGGAAATTTCTACAGTAGTTTCATATTGTAAGGTAGAATGGAAAAGATAGACATAATCTATAAATACAGGTTAGTCATATAGTTAAATCACCATTATTTGATTGTAAGGAATTACATATGGCAAATGCTTACAGTCGGACTGTGAACTTTAATTACTAATAAGGTACCCAGGACAAAGGACAATCAAAATTTCTAGAGGAAAATAGATAAGAAAATCTTCATAATTTAGAATATGCAGAGATATCTTAAGATATAAAAATCAATAACTGTACAAGAAAATGATAAATAGGACTTCATTGAAAACAAGAACTTCTGCTCTTCAGAGCACAGTGTTGAGAAATGAAAATGCAGAGAAATAGTACTCACAATACCTATACTGAAAAAGATTTGTATGCAAAATATATTTTTAAAATCTTATAATGATTCAAAGACAACCCAATTTAAAAATGGGCAAAATATTTGAAGGGACATTCATAATAGAAAATATATGAAAGGCCAATAAGCATTTGGGAAAATATTCGACACCATTACCCATCAGTGAAATGCAAACTAAAACCACAAGATACCACTATATATCCACTAGCATGGCTAAAATTTAAAAGTCCAACATATACCAAGTGTTGACAAACGTGGAACAATTAGAATTTTCATACACTGCTGTTTAGATAGTAAAATGATAGAACCATTTTGGAAAAATTTGGCAGTTTTTAAGAAAATTAACCATATATTTACTTTTGACCTTGCAATCCCACTTCTAGGTATTTACCTCATAGAAATGAAAACATGTGTCCACACAGAGACTTGTACATCAATGCTTACAACAGGTTTATTATCAGAGTTGAAAACTGGAAAGAGCAATATCCCTCACCTATTGAATGAATAAATAAAGGGTGATATAACATACAATGGAATACTAATAATCAATAAAATAAGAAAGCAACAATATAGATAAATCTTGAAAACATTTTCCTGAGCCTAAGAAGCCATACACAAAAGATAATGCACTATATAATTTTATTTATATGAAATAATAGAAGAGCAAAATTAATCTACAGTGGTAAAAGTAGCTGTATTTTCATTTGATTGGAGGCTGGAGTACTTACTGCAAAGAGGCAGAGGGAACTTTTGAAGATGAATATTCTATATCTTGATTATCATGGTAGATACACAAGTGTATGTGTATGTGAAAATAGAACTGCATTCCTATGAATTTTATTTATTGTATACAAATTATCTTTCAATAAAGTTGATGAAAACACATAGCAGAACATCAAGTCAATCAAATGTCATTAACTTAAAAAGATCTTGGACAGAAAGTAGAACATCAAAATGTTATCCCCCCAAAATTTTGCCCTATTCTGCTACTCACCTATCAGTGTTCCTAGGGTTCAGCCTAGTACATAGGCTAGAATTGTGTCTTGTTGCTCTCCATGTACCTTTTAGAATAGCTGATGAAATTATCTGCCTTTCCTGACCAAAGTGAGGAAATATCCTTTCTTATTTGTTGGTTTTCTTAGATGAAATTGGGATTATAAAAAAAAATTACTAAAAAACCAAGAGAAATCAAAAGATGTACATTCCTGTACTTGCTTTATTCAGCTTCTGTTCAGTCCTGCCAGTCCTTGGAATCTTGGAGAATGTAAGAGAAGCAGTAGTATAGCCAGAGTCAAAGGCGAAGTCAAAATCATTCTCAAAGGCGTGGAAAAAAAAGCAAGAGAAGCTTGGGGCCAAATGCTTCTCCAGGAAGTGTCTTCCCTCCTGCCCACCTTCAAAGACTTGAGTCTCTCATTCCAGTAAAGGAAGATAAGGACTAAGGAGGTATTCAAGGGAAAGGATATAATCTGGGTATGACTTGAATCCCTTCCAAGAAGTGAGAAAGAAAATTTCCTCTGAGTATTTCTGATTGTTCCTGGATTTTTTGTTTATTTGTTTGTTTGTTTGTTTGTTGCTTTTAAGAGAAAAAGAGTTTATTGCTGAGTGCCAAGCAAGGAGATCAGGAGACATATTGGTCATAAATCTGTCTCCCCGAACTGGAGAAACTTACAGTGCTTTATAGTATTCAAACAAAGGTAGGCAGGCTCAGGATGATAACCAGGATAGAGAGAGTCTAATTGCTGAATAAATGTGGATTGATTATTGCCTAGTTTACTTAGTTTAAAGTTTAGGGTATTGCACATGTCAGGTGCACCAACTCTGATTAGACAAGCTTTGGTTTTGCAAGATAACTTAGGAATTTGGTATGGTCAGTCCTGGGCAACTCATTTTTTTTTTCTTAATTTAAAATTGAAGTTTATTATTCATACCTTAACACCCATAAACAATAAGTATATAGTAAAAGTTATGAACTTATGAAACAAAGATGCATTTCATCATACAGGTCTCCCATACATTATCCCACCACCAACGTCTTGCTTTGTTGTGAAGCAGTTATTACAAACTATGAAAGAACATCATCAAAATATTACCACTAACTATAGCCAATATCTTACATTTGGTGTATTTTCCCCCCAACTTACCTGGATAATGACACCCTGTTTTAGTATTATATACTTATTATAGTTCGTGAGAGATTTTCTTATATTTGTTTGGTTAACCACAGTCCATTTTCCACGACAGGATTCACTGTGTTATACAGCCCCAAGCTTTGTACAATCCATTCAAAGTGAGTGCTCAGTGGCTGTCATATGACTATGGGCTGACTCATTTTAATAAACAAGAGGCTATGTGCAAGGGCACCCCATTTCAAGGTTGCAAAATAAGATAATGATATACAAATGGGGACAGTAATGAGTTGTTTCATTACCATCCAGTTACCGATAAGCTTATGTATTTTCAGAACAAAACATCAGCGTTAAAGAAACAAGGCATCTGGGTTTCAGTACAGTGATTTACAATAGTTATAGATATCTGCATTTTGGCTACTTCAGAAGGCTAACATGCATTAAGGCTACAACTAAGTAAGCTATCACAATTATTGGTATAGTAGGCGTCAGTCTCATAATCATTCCTGTTTTAGGTATTTAATTTAATGGCCCTAAGTCCTTACTAGCAAGATGGGTTTTCTATCTTGCTAGCACTGAGAATGACATCTCATCACCATTGCCATTTTCCGTTGGTTAGAAGCTTGTCACTAGTGCCACCCACACTCAAGGGAATGGGCATTTTAAAAAGGAGGTGGAGTCTTGGAGGTCACTTTAAGATCCGTGCACTATATATGTTGTGTTCCAGGCACCTTTTTATGTTTAGCTCTATGTTTACTTCAACTGTATACTTAAATAAAGTTTAAATGAGTTCATGCATAAAAGCTTATAGCAATGAATAGGACATGGTAAACACTCAGTAAGTAGTAGTTATTACCTGGTGGAAATATATATATATAAAATTTTGATTTACATCAGGAATTACCATGAAGGTTACTCAGTGATATAGCGGTAACTTACTTAAGTGACACTCTAAGAGGGACAGCCCTGATTTTTACCAGTGCCAGTTTCCAGGGACTAAATGCTCCCACTATGGCCAAATTCAAACTCCAATGTGTTATCAATTGTTCTGAGTATACCAGGGAGCTATGTAAAATGACAGCTTCCCACCAACTGAGAAAGCTACATCAGACCAAAGAAAGATTCGGACAAGTCCAGCTTGGCAAGCAAGTGAGTGTTTATTAGGGTACTTAGGTGGGGAAGTTCTTCCACGGTGGTGGACCCAAGTCTGGTCATGTCCTAAAATCCTCATCCTGGTCAGCAAGAGGAGAGCTGGCACTTCTGAGGCTCAACATCCACACTCACTGCAAAATGAGAGGGTCTTTTATAATACATATCTATGTGCAGAAAGGGAAAGCACGTGAAAGTAAGCATGATTAAAAAATGCAGTGCTCAAGACAGATAATGAAGGCACAGATATTTGCAATGTTTTTCAGAAAGATAGAAATTATACTCTCACAGTAACTACATAAAACTAGCATTTACAATGTTTGTCAGTAGGGTTAAAGTTGCATCTTTACAGTAATTATGCAAAGGATCTATTGATATGAAGGTAGTTAATCAGTTCATAGAACAGATCATTCCCAGAGTTTCTGAGAGAGACGTCTAAGCATTTATGAGACAAGATTTACTTATCAGTTATGAGCTTACAGTTGTCACTCTAGGCTTGCTGTGTAACTATTATGGAATGAAATGCTGCTGTGAATAGAAGGGGAAAAGGCTGGAAGGGTTGGGACAAAAATGCAAAGCCATATATGCTACATCAATGATGCAGAGAAGGGAAGGGATGCACATAATCTGCCCTCACAATCAAGTTCATGCTGGTCATAGCACACCTTCAGAGTTATTGTAAGGAATAAATGAGTTATTGATTATGTTTAATATAGGACCTGTCACATTACAAGCATTTAATAAATGGTTCTCTTTCCTCTTCCATATGATAATGACAATAATTGTTAATGGTGATATAATTGTGATGATGATGATGGTGATGAGGTAACTTGAAATTTTGTAATTGTGGGAAAAAATAAACAATTTGAATGATTGAAGTATGTACCATAGAACGTATGAATTTTCATCCACAAAGCAAATACCAAACACTTCTCTTCTTTGCACTTTCCCTGGACAACAAAACAATGATGATGGACAAATCCCATCCCAAAAAACAAAGAGTATCTACAACTGCAAGTAAAGCAATTCCTTTCCTCTGCCCAATAATATCTAAGTCCCCTCTAAGTCTGAAGCAGTCAGAGTGAATATCATGACAAATTCCTCAAAACTGAGAAATGAACTAACATAAGGGGGGAGGGTAACCAAGGGCCAAAGTAGATTTATTATTGTAGTTAATGTCTTGTGTTAACAGAAGAACTTGTAACATTGATATAAAGATAGTGGTTGCCAGGGGTTCAGAGGGGAAGGAAATGAATAAATAGGTGGAATACAGAGCATTTTTAGGGCAGTGACACTGTTCTATATGATACTGCAAAGACAGATTCATGACATTATACATTTGTCGAAGCCTATAAAACTGTACAGCACAAAGTATAAGCCATAATGTAAACCATAGCCTTTGGTAAGTAGCAATGCTTCAATATTGATTCATCAATTGTAACAAATATACTATACTAATGTAAGATGTTAATAATAGAAGAAACCCTGTGGGGCAGGAGGAGGAGAATTCCCTATATTTTCCATGTAATTTTTCTGTGAATCTGAAAGTTCTCTAAAAATAACGTTTATTAAGCACACAACTTTTTAAAAAAGTTTCATTAAGTATATTTAAGAAAAGCATATATTTCTGGATCTGTTAGTCCCCCGCACAATACCTATTTTCTGATTACTACTGTATTGTTATGTGCATGTCCAGAGATAGTTTCTCCACAGTGTCGGGAAGCAGGTAGAGTTCTCTTTTGATGCACTTGCTGAGTGTGTACAGGAGTGTGGATTCAAAGGTAAAACCATGAGATCTGTTAGGAAAGG
>JAKSZT010053791.1:3866908-3887284 GCA_026826555.1 Tolypeutes matacus | reverse complement strand
AAATAACATTTTTGTAAGCAAATACACATATATGCACATATATTTATATATCATTATGCAAATGTTTGTATGTATTGTGAGAATTTTGATTTTTACCCATAATAAAAAAAAAAAGAAAAAAAAAGAAATAAATAAATAAAATAAAACAAAAAAATAAAAAAATAAAAAAATAAAAATAAATCCAATACTAACTAAACATCATTTTCACAATGATGTTTCTGTAAGATTGTGATTTAATCTTACAATTCACAGTACTAGGCTTTTATGTTTTAAAAACAAGACTTGTTTTTGTTGCTTTTGTTGTTGTTTTTGCTCTTTTGTCTTTTGCCTAGAAAACCTGACTCTAGACTTCAGAAAAAATACTATCTTTTAGCTGATACAATTTATATTTCACTTATCATTGAAATATACTGCCACATTAGGAGGCAGTTTCTATAACTGAAGGAAATAAAGTGAGTTTTCAGGTTATATAATTTATGAAGAGTGACAGTACAACCATATTCTAACTTACAGAGGAAGATTTTGTAAAACTTAGGAAATTTAAATACATAAAATTATAATGAATTTAAAACCATTTTAATTTCTTTGGACTAGGGATTGGTAAACTAATCTGGTCCAATTCCTGTTTTTGTTAATAAATAGAGTTTTTGTAACAGCCATGCTCCTTTCTTCCTACATTGTTTTTGGCTGCTTTTGCACTACAACAACACAGTCAAGTAATTATGACAGAGACCATATGGCCCACAAAGCCTAAAAAGTTTACTTTCAGGCCCTTTACAGAAAATAAGAAACTTGCTGACCCTTGTTCTAGACCCTCATCACTTGAATCTTATGAAATTGAAATCAAATGGATTATAAAGGAAACATAAACAAATGCTGGAGGGACACCATTTTTTAAAGAACATTTGGATTTATACTTGGCTGGTGTTCTACAGTTTCCTCTAGTTTTCTTAATATTTTCAAATAAATTTGAAATATTGACTCTACTAATCTCAAAATTACTTAGTTATCAGATATATATAATTTACTCCTGTCTCTGTGTAACATTCTTTTGATGTTGATCTAAAAGTTAGATCACTTCTTTTATATTTAAATCATCAGATATCAAAGTTAGCTCCTTCCAACGGCAGGTATTGGTTGGCAAAGCCCTCTCTCTCTTCTAACATTGGCTTTATTGATATTTAGATCATAATCTATAGCCTATCATTCTGGTTTGACATTTCTGTAATGGCAAGTTCTCTCTACATGTCTCTACAGTGGTTTTTGCCACCGGGATTAACTTTGACTCCTGAATAGAGTATGAGTATGTACGTGCATGTGTGTGTGCAAAACACATGCAGCACATATCCTAAAATGGGGATGATACAAGAGGCTTAGTATGGCCCCATGTGCAAAGATGACATGCAAATTCTTGGAGCATTCCATATTTTTACTGAGCCATAAAAAGTAATGAAGTCTTCATATATACGACAACATGGATGAAACTTGAAGACATTATGCTGAGTGAAATAAGCAGCTAGACACGAAAGGACAAATGTTGTATGATCTCACTGATAAGAAATAATTAGAATTAGCAAACTCATAGTGTTAGAATATAGAATCTAGGTTACCAGGGTCTGGGTTGGGGGTAAAGAATGGGTAGTTAATGCTTAATTTGCACAGAATTTCTGTTTAGGTAGATTGCAAAGTTTTGGAATTGGATGGTGATGATGGTAGCACAATATTTTGAATGTAATTAGCAACATTGAATTATATATGTGAATGTGGTTAAAAGTGGAACTTTTGTCATATATATGTTACTAGAATAAAAATTAAAAGATTAAAAACAGGGTTGTTTTAAAATTTATATAGAGGTATGTATCTATATGTATGTATATATGTGCATATACAGGCATATATGAAATATTCAGCTACAATATAAATTTATATTAATATACTTCTATATAAAATGGCTTATTAATATAAAATGTAAAGAAATGCAAGTTAGAATTAATAGGAACTTAATTGTTTTGAAAATCCATTTTGGGGAAGGGTTCACTTTCTAAGGACCTCAGTGTTAAAATTTTTCTTGCAAATACTTAAAAAATAAAGGAATCCAAAGGAAAGTCCATAGCAGAGTATAAAAATATAGTTCTCTGGTCATATAATTACGGCAAATCTTTAGACTCTTCCTCTTGAGCATTTTATAGAATTTTTAGATAAATATGAAAATTTACCTAGGAGAACGTAGTCTAAGAAAAAAAGATTTAACACTCAAAACAATATACAGAATGCCACCTGAGTGCATTTTTGCCAAAGTTTATTCTTTCAGTATGTCAATAAATGAAACTAGAGTAGTAACACATCAGCTGAGTGACTTTGAGATCTAGAAGTCCTGTACTCAATTAATTGAGACAGCATTTCTGATGTGTCCTGCCACAACAATACTCTCTGAGGAAGGGATAATAAACCACAACCCTTACTCTGAGGGCTTTGCCTTCTAATTAGGGAGATAAAGCTAAAGAAGCATATGCACAAAACCCCAGAGCATTAGAAAAATAACAATTTTTTAAGAAAAATATTTCATGGTTTTCAAATATTTTCTTACTATGACCTATAGTAAGAAATATGTTTATTTTACAACAAAGCCTATTTACACAGATACACTAATTGCAGAATTAAAACAGAAATACTGTCAAGAAACATTTGCTTATAGCTCTTGAGATATACTCTGATCTATTCTGTTTTATTTTATTTCATTTTTTGATGCCATTAATTAATATCATGAATCGCTAATGGGTCATAAACTGAAGTTTGAAAAGCACTACATTAAGAAATATTATTAAGGACTTAAAGATTCTCAGGTAAAAGATTGGACAATGGGGTATACAGGAAAGAGAACTAAATTTAAAATCAAAAGACCTTGACTGATATTGCAGCTCTGTTGTATACTGATTTTGTGAATTACACTAAGTCAATCAAGAACACAGAGCCTGAGTTTCTCAGTTTATAATACAGAAAATAGTATTTTGCCTGCTCCACTGAATATGGCATATATGAGAATAAACAGTGGTAATGAATGTTGAAGGAATTTGTAAATTGTAATATAACTAAAATTTACTATTTATTTGAAATTTAAATAGCTAGAAATAGGTGAGACAACTCTAAATTTTAGAGACAAATAGGTATTTTACAAGAATTTAATTTTTCTATTTTATTTTTATAGTGAAGAAGAATTGTCTGTAGCATACAAGGGGAAAGGTCCGATAACTTGGTATTTCTTTAAACTGGATGCATTTGAAACATAGATAGCTGGAGCAGAAGTCACAGAGCCTGCTGTCCTCCAGAAGATACAGTATATTTCTTCCTACTAGTTTCTTTTTCTAGGTTAGTTATATTTTCTCACTTAATACTAAAGAAAGCATGACATTTATTTTCCATTCTGTTTTGTGTATAACAAAAATGAATCCATTGTTTATTTTTCAATGATTCAAAATAGAATTATTTTGATATTACTCAAATGCCCATATCTCATGATAATTTGTTAAATTGATAGTAATATTTAACCATAAATTATTATTTAGGAAACATAATTTTTGTTAAGTTTTCTTAACAAAATGGAAAACTTTGGGAAAAAAAATCATAGCAACTTGATTAATTACCAACTTGAATATGGAATCGGTATTTGTTTTTTTGGAGATAGAGATTTTTAAACAGAAATTAACATACTCAAAAATTAAAATGACGATCTTGAGATAAAATGTTAATATATTCACATATTTAGAAGTAAAGAAAAGCTTTTGATTGCTACTAAATTTTGTTATTTAGGTCCCTACCAAAGTAGAATTTTTTTTTTTTTGGCAGTTTTTCATAGGCAACAGCTTAAGACTAATAAAAATTCTTTTTAATTAGGAAGAATACATTACTTCATTTTCAGCAACAGACAGAAATGCATTCTCACAATTTGAGGCCATATGAAAATTCCATATTCTTATTTGGATTTTGCATAGTTACACAAAGCTCCTTTATTCACAGTGATCATCATAACCTTCCTTTAATAAATTTTAATGAAATCGAGCAGATGGTATTTATATCAACCTTTCTAGAAACAGTAAAAATCATCTCCCTTTACATTGAGAAAATATTATCATTGAAGTAGCAAAATGTCAGGATAAAGGTGTGGTGCAGATACCAGGAATTTTTTTTTTTAATTCTCAGCATGACAATAGAGAAAAGAAGGATGGTTGAAAATAAAATGGGCTCATTTAAAGAACATCGTAATCTTCTGATTATCCAAGGGGGACTTAGTATATGATGCCCATACCAGAAACCTCCTGATGCAGGTAGAGGAGTCCTTAAGCAAAAAAATAAAAATAAAAATAATTTTTAAAAACATCTCATATTTTTCAGGCCAATCAGTTCAGGAGCCTGCCTTCCACCCCTCAGCTGAGGATGAAGGAAAATCTATAATACTAAGCAACCAAGATAAGGAAAAACTCTTTCCTCATTGGGGAAAATGTATATTAATGAGAATTTTTCCATGCTTAAATGTGGAATTATTTAATAAATATGTGTGTATTCACTCATTGAACAAATTGCTTGAGTATGCTGCGTATCTTGCATGCAGTATATTTGGTGTGGGATTGTAACAATGAACAGGAGTGTCTCAACCCTGACCTCATGTAGTGTACTAGGTAGAGACATACAATGCACTACATAAATAACTATAAATAATCTCTAGTAAGTGTTTCTCATGTAAATAATGGATGCTCTGATAGTTTCCTAATATAAATAGAATGGTCGGAGAAGCCCTTTTTGAATAGGGTGATAATAATTTTTCATCCCAACTATGATATATGTGACACATCAAAAATTGTACGGGAACAACAGATGTAAATCAAGACTTTTTCAGGCACATCAGAATATATGGTTACCTTATCTTTGAGCCCAGTGTCTTTCAAGCTGAAATCAAAAGAAAGAAAGAAGTTAAAAATGCAGAAAAAGAGAAAAAGAATATTCTAAGTTAGGGAACAGCACCTGAAGTGGGGAAGAGTTTTTCCTGTTTGAGGAACTGAGGAATGGAAAATGAGTAATGTGGTCAGAGCATTAGTCAGCAAATTATAGCCCATAGACTAAATCTGACCCATCGAATATTTTTGTAAATAGTTTTATTGGAACATAGACACATCCATGTGTCTACTATTGTCTATGGCTACTTTCACACTACAAGGGCAAATTCACTAGCTGCAATAGAGACCCCATGATCTGCAAGGCTAAAACATTTGTTATCTGACCATATACAGAAAAAGTTTGCTCATCTGTGATCTAGAGAAAGACTAGCACAAAATACAGTTGGAGAGGTAGACACCCTGCCATTGAAACAGAAATATCTCAGATTGCTTAAAGCAATCATTCTTGCAGTGTTCCAATTCAAATATCCATAATTATAGAATGATAGAGGCAGAAGGTACCTCAACAGACAAATCTGCCATCATTAGGTAAATGGATTATGCAGGTTGATAGGCTGTTCCACATAATATACCATTTGCTTTTTCCATTAGTGATTTCCTAGGATGAAATAAAATCTTTCTTTTTCAAATAGACCCATAGTTATTTTAACTAAACAATAAGGTACATTTTGATATCTTGCAATTCCTCAGCTGTGGAATATATAAAAGAAAAACAATGAATGAATGATTACTATCCATTTATAATCTATCTGTAGGGTGGGAATAAGAAAGATCAATACAAGAAAAATAACTGAAAGGATATAAAACTTGCACAAAAGCATGTGCAATACAACCCACATCATGTGAATGTGAATGATGGAAAGTAATTTAAAAATTCTGACTCTGAGTTATCAAAGTCCTGGGGCTTTGCATAAAGGTGTTGTATAGGGTTTGTATAAAGGTGTTGCAGAGTAAGTGTCATGATACAATCCAATCTGAAAGGACTTCTCCGTTTAGCATTTAGTTTTTAATATATTTTCCTTGACCACAGAGAGGGAAGATGTGTAACAAAAATGAATAGAACGTACATGGTAAATATTAGAGACGCAGCTGCCTTTACCTAGCAACCATTCCTATTTTGCGCAGTGTAGTGAAGGAAAGTAAAACCAGCTACTCAGTCCTGGAAGGAAATGCTGAAAACTTTCAGTTAGCAGTCACTAAGCACGTTCTGCAACTACTAATTAAGGGGCTTGATAGCTTAAATAGACCAAGGTTGTAGGAAGTTGGTAGGAGTCAAGAGCAGCATTGGACCCCACAGCCGAGGATGACTATAGCACAAGAAGGAATTCCAGGTCCGAACTAACTAACCTTTTACCTCTACCAAGGAAAGGCTTTGCCGATGTGAAGTTTAGCCCTACTATATGCCTAAGGTGAGAAAAAATGATGATCCTTATTCGCACCAAGGGTATGCCATCTAGTTAATGTGTTATTAAAAGAATATAGTTCTTATTTCAGAGCATAAGTTGAGTGACGATCAACCAAACCTTGTTTCATAAAATCAAGAGATACTGATGGATATCTTGAGTGGGTGGATAATTCTGTCGTCCAGGTTCAGGTACCTCGTTATACAATGCTTCTAAACAAAACTCATTTCCATCTGAGTTTGTATGAATTAAATTAAATTTTGTGGCACACCCGCTTACTCTCTAGATCCCAAGAGACTGTTGTGTCTAGCTCTCTAGACAAGAACTCCTCCTTGTTTAAAATTAAGAAAAATTTCGTGTTTGAAGTTTTGTTAAAATATTCTTCCACAAGGTTCGATGGCATGCTAATCACAGCTGACAAGTATTAAATGACTGTTTACAGAAACCTAGTCTTGGCTTGCTATAAAAATAATAAGAGTAATAATTACCAATACATATTTAAGTTTTTAAAAATACTTGTTTTTAATATTTTTGTTTTATTTACCTTTGCAGAGATCCATAATTTGGTGTTGCTTTGATTATTTGTATGTATTTTGTATTCTGGGATGAGATATAAACAATTATCAAAACAATTGTTCCCAAATTGTACCTAGATTTAAGCCTTTTCTGTTTCTTTGGACAGGAAGAATTACCTCCTGCCTTTCTAAAGACTAAGTGTGTTTCTACCCTTCCTTTTGATTAAAATTTACTCCACCTATAATTTTTCACAGGATCTGAGATGAATTTATAAAAATGAGGCATTTTGATAGTTATAGAAAGACTTAGATTGTAAAATATGTTTTTGTTTTCAGAAAAAACAAGATTTTTTCAAAAGATATATTGAGTTAAATGTTAATATAGAGGTTATCTTATTTTTAGTGTTTTAATTTTATTAAGAAAAAAGTGAACAATACAAAATAAACACATTTTATTGGCCTTCACATGGATAATCTCTGAAAAATAAAAGAATAAAAGACATTTCTGACAAAGGAGATATAAATATTTGATTTTAAATATTAGGTTATTTCAAATATATCTCACCAAACATTGTTTTATTTTCTATTATTAGCATATGTGCTTAAGCAATCAATAATACTTATAGAGAGCCTACTAAATAATAAGAGGAAGGAAGGAAGGAAGGAAGGGAGGGAGGAAGGAAGGAAGAAAGGAAAAGAGAGAGAAAGAGAGGGAGGGAAGGAGGGAAGGGAGAAATAGAAAGAAAGAAAAAGAGAAAAGAAAGTATCTCCTCTGCCCTCAAAAAGCTTACAATCATTTTGGGAAAATATACAGTTGAGAAAAGATAAATGCTACAAGTCAATAAATGTATTGGAGTACTTCCATGAAAAATTTGGAACCAAATTTATAGGTGTTTCATTATAGCCGGGTATTACTTAAATATTTCTTATAAATCCCATTTGGGCTTTTGGGTTTTGTGGATTACCTTGGCTAGGCCTTTTATCTCTATTAATAGAATATTTTATAAAACTTTCAAGGAAACCTATCACTTCTACTCCTCCAACCACTGGCAGTGAAATACAATAAACCTGATGTAAACAAGCCATGTAGAGTACACTGTTACTTTACAGGGTCTGACTTTTTATTTAATTCCCAGGAAGCTGTGGTAGTTTGTTAATGGATACATTTTGTAAATAAAATTTTCAAAAGAATGTTCACAGTTGGCCCTCCTGTAGTTTTCTATCGGTTTGAAAGGGGGCATTCACAGCTGCAGAAAGCAGTTTGCAATTATCAAATTGTCTTTTTCTACAAAGTTAGACACATGAAATTTTTGGCATTTTCACAAAAGCAACAAGCCAAACATTTGCATTTTCACATTAGGTGTGAACATTTCCTCTCTGGGTCTAATTGACCTTATCCAAGTTATAAAGAAGGAAGTTGGAGAACTAGAGAAAACCCATTTTCAAAATCAATCCACTGAACCTGAACCAGATTAAGGGCATATAAATTAAACTGCCTGATGGGTAGATTTGCTCCTCCCTGAACACTGGTTTCCACTTTTCAAATATCCCTCTAACAGAAGTGCAGAAGGTACTGGAATGCTGCCAAATCCAGATATACTAAGGCAGATACGTTTGACTAAATACAGACAAGAGAGAGAGGATTTGGTAGGATTTTACAATGAAATTACATCCAAATAACACCACATAAGACCATCATGATTAGCAGTTTGACAGTGAGCACAAAATGACTAGAGTAGTTGAGCATTAATTTCCAAATATATCTCTGTATTTGAATGTCATTATAGAATTTTTACATTTTCCATGAAGGAGAAACAGCACAAATGACTATTTTCACAGATTATATTATCACAAATAACGATATACCATATTGCGGCTCAGATTGAGTCTTAATCACAATACACAATCTACCACTCTAAGTACAAATATGAAAACTGATAGAAACCTATTGAATGACAGCACAGCAAAGTTGATGGTCATGTTTTAATTACAATTAATAGAGTGTGTCGAATGGGTAGTTTTCATTGCTTATGAAGATTGGTTCCTTGTAGAGAAGAGATGGCTCTTACAGTTTGATAAGAAGACTATTTCTACTGGGTACACATCATTAACTTGATTTTATTTTTCCTGTAAGATAGTTATTAAGCCACAATTAAATATAGTTATTAAGTTTAAAGTAATGTGTGCATTTTAGCAATTTTGAAAAATGAAAGGCAGAGAAGGAAAATCTGCCATTTATCTGGTAAGATTTTATTTTATTTATTTATTTTTTCAAAGATTTATTTTATTTATTTATTCCCCCCACTTGCCGCTTGTGCTTGCTGCCTGCTCTCTGTGTCCATTCGCTGCATGTTTTTCTGTGTCTGCTTGTCTCTCTTTGTTGCATCATCTTGCTGCGTTAGCTCTCCGTGGGCACTGGCCGTCTGCTCTCCAAGGGTGCAGGCCAGCTTACCTTCGCCAGGAGGCCCTGGGAATTGAACCTGGGGCCTCTCATATGGTAGATGGGAGCCCAATCACTTGAGCCACATCCACTTCCCGTCTGGTAGGATTTTAATCACTTGTGTTAGGGCCCATTTTTAAACATTAACTAATTCTACCTCAAACACAATAATGATTTTGCCCTGCCATTGTTTATGGCCCAGTAGGTCTTTGTTCTTTGCAAATTGAATATTTACTGTTTTGATTATATGCTATATGTAGTGATTGTCCATGGCATAGATTAGTCTATTATTTCTTTCAAGAACTGATTTGAATCATGTGTGCTAAAAAGCTAAATGTTTGAAGTCCCTTACCTAGGGCATGTGCTCAGTCACCACTTAACACTTATATCTAGCATTTTACATGCAATAATTCTGTTGTAGGGATAAAAAGAACTGTTTCAGGTTAAACTGGCATCAGGTTAAATTCTGTTTGCTATCAATTATGAAATATATGATTCTTATCCCAAATATAATTAAAAAGAAGCCATGAACCTATATTAATAGGTATATCTTCTTGAATATATTTTCTCTAGGAGGTATCCAAACATATATCTGAGTCAACTACATATTCTAAATGAAATGAATTACACATATTACTAGAGCATGTATTTTCCAGCCTACTTCCGTAAGTGCAGTAAATTACATGACATGTGAAAGAGAGTGATGAACAATAAAGATTGGTTGTAATGTACATATTGAAGAATTGAGCTAGGTTCACACACTAGCTAAGATTGGGCTAGGTTCACTATACAAATCGGGCAATTATAACACTAAGATTCCATAATTAAAAAGTACTGAATATATTTTATAATGTATCACATACAGTTGGAACTGTGAACTTTAAATCTTTGAATGTCAAAGAACTATTTTAGAAAAAGGCAATAGCTTTACATAAGCTTTATAAACCTTAGGACAGGTTCTGAGTTAACTTAATAGGTATAAATCCATAAGAGAACATCATTACTACCCTAAAAACAAAAAAAGTTAGTTAAAAAAAACTATAAAACAATAACATTTTGAGTACCTCTAGGAACTGAAGTGAAAAGTGATGTGATTTCCAAAGGATGAAAAGTCCTCTAAGGAAAAAAGGGTGACATTAATGATTTTACCCTTCACAGAGCACAAGTATAATAAAAGCACAATAGTAGCACAAGTCTTCTGCCCCTGCAAGAGAGGTCTGCTGTTGTGGATGGAGGGGCAAGAAACTCTCTCCCAAATGAGAATTTCATAGATACAAGACAGAGCATGACTGTTGTATTAGTCAGACAAAGGGGTGCTGATGCAAAATACCAGAAATCTGTTGGTTTTTACAAAAGGGTATTTATTTGGGGTAGAGGCTTACAGTCACAAGGCCATAAAGCATAAGTTACTTCCCTCACCAAAGTCTGTTGCCATGTGTTGGAGCAACATGGCAGCCAATGTCTGCAAAGTTTCAACCTCCCTCTTCTTCTTATGGCTCCATGGTCCCAGCTTCTTCCAATATCATCTGTAGGCTGGGATGAATCTTGTCTCTTTCCCAGGGCTCAGTTCTCTCCAGGCTCAGCTGCTCTGCTAGCTCCACAAGGCCAGCTATAAACTGTCAGGCGAATGGCTTCTCTCTCTTCCCAGGGTCTCTGCCACGTCTAATGGAGCCTTCCTTCTTTCCTTACGTATCTGCTTCTCTGTGTATTTACATCCCAGGGCTCGAGCATTAAAAACTCTACTCTCTGCTCTGCCACGTGGTTTTCTCTGTGAGTCCCTGCCCACCAAGGGGGTGGGGACTCAATGTCCTACTGTCGTCGTCCGATGAAAGCCTTAATCATAATTTAATCAAGTAAAGGTGAAACCTCTGAATCCAATACAGTCTAATACACCCAGAGGAACAGACCAGTTTATAAACATAATCCAATATCTATTTTTGGAATTCATAAATAATACCAAACTGCTACAAATGTCATGAGAAAGGGTTAGAAATGTTAAAAAAGAGCCACCCTTATGGCACAGGTGCAGAGGACCTGCCTAAAACTGAGCCTGGAGCATAAAAACATAGAATCATCCCTTGCTCTCACCATAGGCCTCACACCTAATAATAAGCAACAGCACTATACCACTGGAAGAGGGGCAACAGCATGGAAAAACAATCCCCTTGTGGTGCAGGTGTGCAGAGTCTACTGAAATCTGAGTATGAAGTAGGAACATAAAGGAAATTTCTTTAACACTCTGGGCCCCCACACTAAGCAAAAGGTGGCGCCAGTCCATTACAGGAGAAATTTGGAACCTGTGATGCATTGAAGACAACTAACTACAACAAATTCAAACCCCGCTCAACTATTATCTAGTTTGACTCAATTCCCTACAGTAATAGCATGATCGAAGAAGAGGCATGTACCTTTCTAGACATAGGAATGATTTACCTCCATATCTATTTATCTTTTAAACATAATGCCAAAGTCAGTTAAAAAATTACAAGATGCATACATATGCACAGAGCAGCAGGGGGTGGGGGATTGAGATTATTCTTTGTCAAGAGATAAAGCAGACAACAGAACCAGATGCAGAAATGACATATATTGGAACTATCAGGCAATGACTTTAACCTAACTATCAGTAATATGCTATAGAAGTTAGCAGAAAAGATGGACAACATACACGAACAGTGCATTGATTAATTTCATGTGTCAGCTTGACTAAGTTATGATGTCCAGTTGTTTGGTCAAGAAAACAATTTGGCCTGAGTGTCACTATGAGGGTATTTTGTGGATTTAAATCGTAAGTCAATTGCTTGTATCTATGGCTGATTGAATCTACAATCAACAAAGGAGACTGCCTTCAGCAATGAGAAAAGTGCCTCATCCAATCAGTTGAAGGCCTTAAATGGAAAAGTGATTATTTATGCAGTCAGAAAGACTTTCTATCTCTACTCCAGACAGTAGTCAATTTCTCCTAGAGAATTCATCATTACCTTCATTGGCGTTCCTGACTCGCAGTTTCTCCTGGGGAATTTAATGTCACCTTCATCAAGTTTCCAACTTCAGTCTACACTGTAGAATTCAGAGTTGGCATCCCATGGCCACATGAACAATTCCTATAGTAAATCACTTAATAGCTACATATCTCTGTAGAACACTGACAAATATGAACAGTCATCATGGATTTTCAGCAGAGAGAAGGAAACTATTAAAAAGTAGCCAAATGGAAAGGATAGAATAAAAAACATAATGTCAGAGATGAGGAAATCTTTATCAGCAGATGGGACACAATAGAAGGGAGAATCAGTGAACTTGAAAATAAGTCAACAGAAATTATCAAAATTGAAAAGGGAAAAAGGGAAAATAAAAATCAAGAGTATAAACAAGAGTTGTTACAGTGGCTAAACATATATTCTACTGAATACAAATTTCTACCTAGTAGAAATGAAATTGAGTTGCTTTATGATTTCTGCATATAAAGCAAATAGTTGTGCCACCTCACAGATAATCATCAGAAAACACCAAAAGAATAACAGAATACATTTATTAATCTTGAGAAAATCTTTAAAGTTTGGACAAATGCAGGCTAACAAGGTGGTATAAAAATACTTAACAACAATACTTCAGATTTCCAAGAACCATTCAGATAAAGATCAGAAACTACCTAAGCAGCAGAAATATATTGATCCTCACTACACTTAATTGAGTTAGTAAAAAAGATCACTTTTCACAATTTTACGTATTTTGAAACCAAAAGTTGAGTTCTCTGTTAAATGGCATGTTTAGGTACAAAACAAGGATGTATCTGTAAAACGCTAGACACAACTAGCTAGAAATGTAAATAATATATACAAATATGTAGTTAAGGAACATGTAACTTCCTTCAAAAAGCTGATTCTCTGAAATAATAAATTCTAAAACAATTTTGGCCTACACAATGAGCACTGTCTAAAATTATGCAAAGTCACTGTGAAACACAAAAGCCATCTAGTGATGCAACTTTTTTCCCTGGTAATATTCTTGAGGTTTTCTTTCATTTAGATGTAAACTATTCTCATATTAAACTGCCACTAAAACGAATTATCTTATCTCTAATTTAAATCCCATTTTCTTCATTCAATCAACTCATTGACTCAAAAAATAACTGTTTACAATAATAAATGCTCTATGCTGGGCAAGACACAACACACTGCTTTCAAAATGTTCTCACAGAAGTTACTGGGCTGATTTAAATATGAATACAGCTCATATTAATGTAGCTATAAAGGAATAATAAATATAAAACTGGTTTACACAGGTAAAGAAGTCAGCAACATTTCTTCTCTGGCTAGATTCAATGAGCAAAGTTACCATCACTGGGCAAAATTACATTTTCATAAATCTTAAAATTGAAAATGACCTTAGAATTGAAAGGTCAAACCATGAAGCCTGTGCATACATAATTATAACTTTGTAGGAAAAGCAAGCATGTCATAAGACATAGATAAAGCATAGCTCTGGGTATTAGGAAAGCTGGATTCTACTTCTCACTCTTCCACTATTTTGTAAACTTAAATGAACACCTTGCCTTAGTTTTCTTATTTATGAATGGAAGGTAATTCAAAAGATCTCTGAGTTTTCTTCCACCTCTTTCATAACGTAAAGTTATATTTAGAGACTCATATGCATCACATGCATAAGGGAAAACTCCTGATCTAGCCCATTTATCCAAGGGTTTCTCATGCTTCTGCTATTTTCACCAGGTAAATTTGTGACATTGGGGAACATCATTCCTCAAACAGTCTCTTAATGGAAGTAAGTTACTGCCTTTCAATTGCTCTTTAAGTTGCTATGCCATTGGCGATGAGGAGGTTGAACTGAAAATACTCACTCTTGCTCCTTGGAACACAAGTAACGAGTACCTGAGAGGTAGCTGCTCAAAGTTAAGAGCAATAGGTAGCTGTTCAAAGTTAAGAGCAATCTAAAAATGCTGCTAGAGCAAAACTAGTGACTAAAGTATTCACTATTGCTATGCCCTAATAAAATGGCCCAATCAGACATCAAGAGCCCACAAATTGTACCCTAGTAATTTTGTGGAGCTATGGCTACATAAAGTCACAAACACACATGTCTATTGATTGAAATATGAACATCTTCACTTTTTCTTGGAGCATTCTCAGAATGTGTACTTTAGGGATGTTCAAGGTAGTATAACTGAGGTAAAAACAAGAAGTGGGAAAATTGAACCATGTTGCTCTTTTAGACACATAGGATTTTGTTTCAAGAGACTTAAATCCATTATATATAAATGCACACTCTTTAAGAGTAATAAAATTTAACAAATTTTATTACTGCAGTTTCAGACATAGAGCAACACAGGTGTGCAGGGATTTGGCAACTTGTCAAAAACAGGCCTGAACCAGAGTTGGAAATAAGGAAGACCCAAACTCTATTATCACAGAGGTGTTGTATTATTCAAAAAAATTGCACAAGCAAATGTCAATCTAAATATTAAATCCCAGTGTGAAGTAACTTAATTCTGAGAAACCTAAAACCCAGAAAAGGTTGAAAAATTCC
Organism: Tolypeutes matacus; assembly: GCA_026826555.1. Taxonomy (NCBI): domain Eukaryota; kingdom Metazoa; phylum Chordata; class Mammalia; order Cingulata; family Chlamyphoridae; genus Tolypeutes; species Tolypeutes matacus. Next base: position 3,872,433 of record JAKSZT010053791.1, on the reverse strand, counting down.
TTTGGGAAAACAGCAGTCCTTGGAAATGACAAAAACAGCATTGATGACTTGTGTATTTCAAAATTTATTTATCTCCTTATTTTTTTTACTTATGAATGTATATCCTACTTCATTCCACAAAGGATTTGAGGTATCATACAAAATGAAATACAATGCTATAATAAAGGACAAGAAAGGAGGGAGAAGAGAAGCAAATAAATCAAATTAAAAGGAAAAGTGTGGTAAAATACTAAAATGAAATAGAATTAAGTTAATACATGCTTGTATTTTACAATTCCCCATAAAAGTAGCTGAAATATTAAAATGAAAATAATGAAATTAACTTCTCTCAAAAGATGAAAATTATAATATTTGCTTAAGAAAAGCACAACTTAGCCTAACATTGGGGATTGAAGAAATATTTTCCCTGGTTTCACAAAAAGTCTTAATTGGTTGTTGAAGTGGAAGAAATCTTTAGACAAAATAAAATATACAATATCCCGTATCTGTAGCTGCTTCTTGTAGGCCATAACAGCAGAACTAAGTTTAGAAAGTGATTATAAGCTCGCCCTGAGATGGCTCAGTTTAAAGGCCATGATGGGAGCTGGTAGAGACAGGTATAAGATGTGCTCTTAATATATAACTCTATAACTCTGCAATTGCTTTAGTTTCATGCAAAGATATTTTTTTATATACCTAAAACAGGTGTTCTTATTTTGGAGTCCCAAGATGGATTTCAGAGGAGGGTTTAAGAATTCTAAAATGGAATGCACATTTGGTATTTTTGCACATTTTGCTGGAGAAAGAATTCATAACTTTCATTATATTCCCAAGGGCTCTTGGCCCCCTGATATAGAAAAGGAATTGGTGAATTATTTATCTTGCAGTTAATATTTTTATTTGATTTTATTTGGATTATTATTTTTTTAAACTCAGAATATGATGTTTGAGGCAGGAAATTAGTGATTGGTTCTATGTATTGGCAGAAGCCTGAAGTACAGGTATTGTGTTGCTAATTATATGCCTACTTATAGGCATATAAATCATCTGAGAAGAAGAAGGAAAGTTGTGAAAGACACAAAGATAGATAGTTAGGAAAACAAAGATAACTAGTCCTAAACTGCTGAGATAGACTCAAGTTATTTAAATTATTTGTGCCTGTGAACACATTTAAATGGGGAAAATGATACACCTACCTCATGGGGTGTTTTGAGGATTAAATAGCTATTGCACATAATGATCTGAAAAGTTACTATGTGTCTGACACAAAGTAAGCACTATAGATGTGATTATTATTATTGTTATTACTGCTACTATCAACATTACTATTATTCTTATGAACTCTGTATCTATGTGGAAAAGTTAAATAACTGCAGGACAGTCTGAGATTTCCCCTTGAAACAGCTTATTTATCTTTCAACAAATGAACAAAATAATTTTATATCAGCATAACAAATCACCCCAAAACTTTGTGGTTTAAAACCATAGCCATTTATTATTGCTACCAAGTCAATTGGTCAACCAGGTAGCCTTGCTGATCTGGGTCAAGCTTGGTTAGTCGGGGCTGGACTTGCTCACTCATCTGAGGTCAGCAGCAGGTTAGCTGAGGCTGGATGTCTCACATGGCTGTACTCCCATGTCTTCTGATTGGCCAGCTTTACTGTTCCAGGGTTAAATGGGCCACCTGTAGTTCATTATCCAACAGGTTACCATGGACTTCTTCAAATGGTGCCTTGAAAAGTTTCCAAAAGGGCCAGGAGAAACATGCAAGCCCTCTTGAGGTCTAAGTTTGGAAATGGCACAACACCTCTCATACCACATTTAGTGGTGTAAAGCAGATCACAAGTCTGAACCAAATCTAAGGAGTAAAGAAATGAACCCCACTTCTTGATCGAAGGAGTTGCAAAATCACATTGTAAAGAGGTAAGAATACAGAGACGAGTGGAAATGTCTCGCCATTTTGTAAAGTAAGGCATTACTAAATGAGAAGCTAATAATTCTCCACCATATCCACAGAAGAATTTGAATAAACCAAGCAAAAAACGTTAAAGAGGTATGATGAAATATTTAATATAAATGAAATGTAAAATCGAACCACAAATGAATAAATAAAATCAATAGAATTAAACTGCTATTTAGACTTAGTCAAAATGTTTTGGTTTCAATGTAAGGAGTAACTATCATTTCTTTTTAGGAGTAGGGTGTAATATCAGGTAGTAGGACCAAACATCTGTTAACCTTATAACCACAGTTTAGAAAAGAATACTTATATTGCATTGTGCCACTGGAGAGAGTAATTCATACAATTAATCCAAAAGGATATTTTGGGAGCCAATATCATGTAACTGTAAGAGTGAAGATTGAAATCAGACAGTCTAAAATCAAATACTGCTATCTCTTACTAGCTCTGTGACCCTCTACAAGTTTACATACTCTTTCTGAATCAGTTTCTTTATAGGTAAAGTAGGGAAGATAGAAATACCCATCTCATAGGCAATTTATGTAAAGTGAATTATATAATCCAGGTAAGCCTCATGGATAAATCACACAGTGAATTATTCAAGAAATTTTAGCTTTTTAAATTACAAATATTAAAATACATTGCAAAAATAAAAGGAGCCAAAAATATGTTATGAAATATTATTTTAAATTATTTAATCTATCATAATAAAATTCCTATTGAACTCAACTCTAAGGTACTATTAATATTAAAATTCATTTTCTAAATAGGCCTAAGAAACCAGCAGTTTTTAATGAGTTTAGCCTATAATTAATTTATTAGGGATTGAATTGCATCTCCCACAAAAGGCATGTTCAGGTCCCAACCTCTGGTCCTATGGGTGTGAACCCATTTGTAAATAGGACCTTTAAAGATGTTTTTAGTTAAGATGAGCCCAAACTGAAAGAAAGTGATCCTTAATCCAACATGGCAAAAGTGCTTATAAGCAAAGGATATTGGTAGCAGAAAGAGAAGCCACCAGGAGAAGCTAGAAGTGGGAAGTCAATAGAAATGGAAGAGAAAGTAGAGGACACCGCCATATGATGGGAAAGCCATGGAACTCCAAGGATCATTGGCAGCCAGCCCAAGAATACATATTGCCTTGCTAATATCTACAATTTGGACTTCTTCTAGCCTCAAAACTGTGGGCCAATGAATTTCCATGGTTTAAGTGAACCCATTGCATGATATTTGTGTTAGTAGCCAGAAAACTAAGACACAACTCCTGTCCACAAGGTCAGGACAAGAAATTAATTAAAATTGTAAACCTCACAGGAGGGTAAAAATTATAGCAGTGAAAGTAGACTTTTCATAAGAAGCTAAGAAAGCATTTCTCCCATCCTTACAAAAAGAAAAAGCTAGAAAAACTGAAACCAGACCCATCAGCATACTGAGTGTACAGGGTCAAACTGTCATCCCCAAATCTGGAGAAACAGGCATATCGAGTGTCATAGCTGAAATGTGCTTTCCCAGAACAGAGGCTACTGAGTCAAAATTATAGGAACACTTAAATGGAAATGTTGATGAATTAATTACTGGGTCTGACTTAGACTAGTTTGAGAGCGAAAAACATCTAGGACAACAATCTTAGAGATGTCTCATACTTTCGTGGGCTTTTCTTCCAGAAATGCCACTAGATTCTCACAGTGAAAATCCTAGAAAAACTACTTCATGCCTCTGGAACAGGGAGAAGAATAGTCCTTGTGAAATATTCCCAGAGTCTTCTCCATAAAAAGGTTTTTTCTCTGGGGGAAGGATTTTGACATTGCCAGAGCTTTATTCAACCTGGGGGAAAGTAATCACTCCCACTCTCTTTAACTTTCCTGTCTTATCTAAGGCCACAGGTGTGGGGGAGGGAAGTCATACAGTGAAAGTCACAGGCCAGAGCCTGCAGGCCCACTTGAAGGGTGAGATTTAGCTGGAAGATTATAGAACTCTCTCCATTCCCTATTCGTTACCACCACATCAGTAGAGCTTCAATATAATATTAGTGGGTTACAGTGAAAACAGATGCAAGACACAGATTGTCTCTGACTCTGAATGCTTAAGAAGACCAAAGTCAAGAAAGGAAAAGAAACAAGGACACTAGAGTCATTTGAAGCTCTAGCACCAACAGCTACAATAAACATTAATCAAAGCCTAACTCCTAACATAAATTCTCACACTAGTGGCCTCTTTACTCAGTTCCTATTACCTGATATAACATGTTCAGTTTTCAACAAAAAATTACAAAGCACATGAAAAGGCAAGAAAAACACACTCTGAAGAGACAAAACAAGCATCAGAACCTTACTGAGATATGAGGCAGATGTTGGAATTATCATACAGGGATATTAAAAATAACTATGACTATTATATTAAGGTTTTAATGAAAAAACTGGATAACCTTCAAAAAAGATGGATAATGTAAGCAGAGAGATGGAAATTTTAAGAATGACCCAAAAGGAAATGCTAGAAATACAAAAACATTGTAACATAAAGGAAAAGCAAAGATAAGAAGTACAGTGGACTTTTCATCAGATATCATATGTGGTGGTTTGAAGCTGTATGTAGCCCAGAAAAGCATGTTCTTAAATCTAATCCACTCAATGGGTATAAATCCATTGTAAGTACAACATCTTGATGAGGTTACTTCAATTATGGTAGGTCCCACCTATCTCAATAAGGATAGGTCTTAATCTTATTACTGGACACCTTTATAAGAGAATAAAATCCAGACAGAGTTAGAAAGCCACGGAAACAAGAAGCTGAAATCAACAAAACCCAAAAGAGAAGGCAGAGAGCAGCAGATGCTGCCATGTGCCTTGACACATGACAGAGGAAGCAAGAATAGCTGGCAGCCAGGCTTCAGGAAGAAAGCATCACCTTGATGGTGCCTTTATTTGGCAGCCTCAAACTGTAAGCTAATAAATTCCCATTGTTTAAGCCAAACTGTTTCATCCTATTTGCTCAGCAGCCTAGGAAACAAAAACACCATGCAAGAAGAAGAAAGTGGAGTCAAATACACTTAAAGTGGTGAAAGAAAATAAATTGCCAATCTATTGTCCTATATAAAGTGTCTATATAAAGGTAAAAAGAATGTCAGAAAAGGAATAAATTAAGGTAAAATAAAATCTTTTAATTTTTTTATTCTAGATTGACCTAGAAAGTGAACTTTTTAAAAAAAAGTAATAACAATAACAATGTATTGGGTAAGCATAGCATCTGAATAAGTGAAATAAAAGAGAGCAATGATGCAAGGGATGGAAGGGAGGAATTATATTGTAGCTATTTGCATTGAACTGTATTATTCACTGTCTTATTTTTGTACTTATTTTCTTGTATCCTTTCTTGTCCTTTTTCTTTATAGTTTTTATCATCTTACTGCAGTAAATCTTGAAGTTTTTTTTTTTTTTTTCAGAAAAGCATAAGTATAAATCCTCTCAATACAAGTAGGTCAGAAAATGTCTTTATTTTGTTTCAAACCTGTTTGATAATTTGAATTTTTATAGAATTATAGGTTCAATATTATTTTTAAAAATTTAAGATTCTATTCCACTGTCTTTGG
>JAKSZT010053791.1:3825712-3846902 GCA_026826555.1 Tolypeutes matacus | reverse complement strand
AGAAAGAATAAACACGGAAAAGCAGCCTTCCCTCTTAGATCCCTAAGGAACTACTAAGGCTGCCAGTGTTCATCAATCACCCTGCTGCCTGCCCTCTGCAGGCTTTGAACTGGGTCTTAGTGTGTAAAATAAGGAAAATCGAAAAAGGAACCTTTAAAAAAAAATAAGAGATCTAAGAAAAGCTAATACAAAAAGAATGTCTATTTTTTCCCTGTCATAAAGTTCCAGCTGGATGCCTGATAACCTGGTGGATCACTTCTCTAAGAGGAGCTGGGAATCAAACAAGGGACCTTGTATATGAAGGTAGGAATTCTTCCACTGAGCTAAAGTGTCTCCTTAGGTTAGTTAACCTTTCAGAAGACTATCTGCTCCCTTTCCCTCAGGCAGGTTAGATTCCTTGAAGTTTGCCAGAGTCTGATTAGGTGCCTGTCTTTCCCTGCCTCCTCTCTAATCTAATTCTTCTCTTTACCTGGGGCAGCTGGGCATGACAGCCTGCCTGAAGACATGCCCCTCCCCCTCTCCCTTCCAAAGGAAGCTCAGATGGCCAAATTCACTGCAAAGAAACCACTCTCCACCCTCCCAGACCCCTCTTCCTCCCAGGGAATCCACCCTCATACTCCATTCAAAGTAGGGAGCCAGGGGCTCCACCTAGGCTATTTGCCCTGAGGGCAGGGTATATGTGCTACTTCCAGCCACAGGGGTGAGCTACTCATGGTTTTCCTTTGCCTTCTTTATCTTTCTAGTACCCTCTTAGATGACTTAGAGTACCTTCCCGTTCTATATATATCCAAGGCAACTGGCAGGGGGGAAGACTTCTGCTCTCCTCTCAGTTAGATGCAATTCACCAGGAATTTTACCCTCACTTAGTATCTCAGGGGTGGGGGAGGGGAGCCCTTTCTGGTAGCCAGGAAGTTTAATAACAAACAGTTTGTTGTTATGGCCTCTTCATCTCTGTTCCTCATTGTCCTGGGAGTTGTGAAGCAGTGTCCTCACCTGCTGCACCACCAAGCAGGTCCCCAAGACAGCCTTTGACTCTTTCTCCATTGTTTTAGTGAGAACTTATTCTTATCTACCTAACCCAATGGCCATGTTCCCACAATTCCCCCTGAACATTTTTTCATGTACTTTTTCTCTATTTGTATATCTTCTTTGAAAAAATGTCTATGTAAGTCTTTTGCCCATTTTTAAATTGGATTACTTGCTCTTTTATTGTTGAGTTGTATGATCTCTTTAAATAACATGGAAATCAAGCCCTTATCAGATATATGCTTTCCCAATATTTTCTCCCATTGAGTGTATTGTCTTTTCACCTTTTTGATAAAGACCTTTGAAGCACAAAAGCATTTGCATTCGAGGAGATCCCCTTTATCCATTTTTTCTTTCATTGCTCAAGCTTTCTGTGTAAGGTTTAAAAAACCACCACTTACCAACAGGTCTTGAAGATGTTTCCGTACATTTTTTTCTAGGAGTTTTATAGTTATCACTTTTATATTTAGGTCTTTGATCCATTTTGAGTTAATTTTTGTATAAGGTTTGATTCTAAGAGTCATCTTCCTTTCTTTTGGACATGGATCTCCAGTTCTCCAACACCATTTGTTGCATAAACTGTTCTGTTCTGAGTGGGTTTGATAGTTCTGTCAAAAATCGCTTGACCATGGATATGAGGGTCTATTTCTGAATCATCAATTTGGTTCCACTGGTCTAAATGTCTATCTTTTTGCCAGTACCATACTGTATTTACCACTGTAGGAATTTTTATCAAGATTGCATTGAGTCTGTATATCAATTTGAGTAGAATTGAGATCTTAACAATATTTAGTCTTCCCATCCATTGAAATGGAATTTTCTTCCATTTATTTAGGTTTTCTTTGATTTCTTTTAGCAATGCATTGTAGTTTTCTGAATACAAGTCTTTACATACCTGGTTAAGTTTATTCCTAAATATTTGATTATTTTGTCGCTATTGCAAATGGAAATTTTTTTCTTAACTTCCTCCGCAGATTGCTTAATACTAGTGGATACAAACACTGATTTTTGTGTATTCATCTTGTATCCTGCCACTCTGCTGAATTCATTTATTAGTCTGAGTAGCTTTGTTGTAGTTTTTTGGGATTTTCTAGAAATACAATCATATCATATGCAAGTAGTAGAAGTTTTACTTCTTTTTCAGTTTGGATGTCTTTTATTTCATTTTCTTGCCTGGTTGCTTTAGCTAGAACTTCTAGCACTATATTGAACAACAGTGGTGACAGTGGGCATCCATGTTTTGTTCCCAATCTCAACAGAAAAGCTTTCAGTCTTTCACTGTTGAGTACAATGTTAGCTTTAGGTTTTTCATATATGCATTTTTATCATGTTGGGAAAGTTTCCTTCTGTTCCTAACTTTCAGAGAGTGTTCATCATGAAATGATGCTGGATTTTGTCAAATGCGTTTTCTACATCAGTTGAGATGATCATGTGGTTTTTCTTCTTTGATTTATTAATGTGGTATATTACTGATTGATTTCTTTTGTTGAACCAAACTTGCATCACCAGTATAAAACCCACTTGATCATGATGAATAATTCATTTGATGTACTGTTAGATTTGATTATCAAGTATTGTTCTGAGGATTTTTGCATCTGTATTCATCAGACAAATGGGTCTGTTTTTTTTTTTTTTTTTTTTTTTTTTTTTTTTGTAATGTCTCTTTATCTGACTTTGAAATTAGGATGATAATGGCTTCACAGAGTGAGTTTGGTAGCATTCCTTCCTGTTCAATTTTTTTGAAGAGTTTGAGTAAGATTGGTATTAAATCTTCTTTGAATGCTTGGTAGAGTTCATCTGTAAAGCCATCTCATCCTGGCTTTTCATTTTGGGGAGCTTGATGATAGCTTCAATCTCTTTGTTTGTGACTGATTTGTTAAGGTCTTCTATTTCTTCTAGGGTCAGTGGAGGTTGTTCCCTGGAATTTTTCCATTTCATCTACATTGTCTAATTTGTTGGTGTACCGTTGTTTATAGTATCCTCCAATGATCTCTTTTATTTCTGTGGAATCAGTAGTAATGTCTCCATTTTCATTTCTGATTTTATTTGCATCTTCTCTCTTTTTTTTCTTTGTCAGTCTAGCTAAGGATTTGCCAATTTTGTTGATCTTCTTGAAGAACCAATTTTTGGTTTTGTTAATTCTCTCTATTGTGTGGGATTTTTTGTTCTCAATTTCACTTATTTCTGCTCTGATCTTTGCTATTTCATTCCTTTTGCTTGCTTTGGGTATAGTTTGCTCTTCCTTCTCTAGTTCCTCCAGCTGTGTAGTTAGTCATTGATTTTAGCTCTTTCTTCTTTTTTAATGTAAGCATTGTGAGCTATAAATTTCTCTCTCAGCACTGCTTGTTGCATCTGATAGGTTCTGATATGTTTCATTCATGTTTTCATTCAACTCAAGATATTTATAAATTTATCTTGCAATTTCTTCTTTGACCCACTGATTGTTTAATAATGTGTTGTTTAATCTTCATATATTGTGAATTTTCTCTTTTTCTGCCTGGTGTTGATTTCCAGCTGTGTTCCATTATAATCAGAGAAAGTGCTTTGTATAATTTTGATCTTTTAAAATTTATTAGGATCTGTTTTGTTACCCAACATATGGTCTATCCTGGAGAAAACTTCATGAGAACTTAAGAAGAAAGTATATCCTGTTGTTGTGGGGTGCAATGTTCTGTATAAGTCTATTAGGTTTAATTCATTTATCATATTATTCAAGTTTTCTGTTTCTTTATTGACCCTCTGCCCAGATGGTCTATCCAATGCTGAGAATGGTGTATTGAAGTCTCTAACTATTATCATAGAGATTTTTTTCTTCCTTCTGTTTTGCCAATGTTTGCCTCATATAATTTGGGGCATCCTAGTTAGGAGCGTATACATTTATGATTGTTATTTCCTTCTGGTGAATTGCCCCTTTTACTAGTATATAATAACCTTCCTTGCCTCTAATAAAAGTTCTGCTTTTAAAGTCTATTTCATGCAATATAAGAATTATTACTCCAGCTTTTTTTTTTTTTTTTTTTTTTTGGTTACTCCATGTGTGGAATATCTTTTTCCAGCCTTTCACTTTCAATCTAATTGTATCCTTAGGTCTAAGGTGAGTCTCTTGCAGACAACATATAGGTGGCTCATATTTTCTTATCCATTTCACCAGTCTGTGTCCTTTGATTGGGGAGTATAATCCATTAACATTCAATGCTATTACTGTATAGACAGTTCCTACCTCACCCATTTTGATCTTTGGGTTTTATCTGTCATATCTTGTTTTCACCACTCTTTTTACAATTTTAGTTACCTTTACTGATATAATCTTCATTTCTAGACTCTCTTCCAAGCCTTTCTCTCCTGTCTTTTCTTTTCAGGCTGTAGCACTCCCTTTAGTATTTCCTGCAAAGCTGGTCTCTTCATTACAAACTCTCTTAGTTTCTGTTTATCTGTGAATATTCTAAACTCACCCTCATTTTTGAAAGACAATCTTTCTAGATACAAGATTCTTAGCTGACAGTTTTTCCCTTTCAGAATCTTAAATTTATCATACCACTGCCTTCTTGCCTCTTTGGTTTCTGATGCAAAATCAGCACTTAATCTTATTGGGCATCCTTTGTCTTTGATGAATCTTTTTTCATTGCTGTTCTCAGGATTCTCTCTTTATCTTTGGCATTTGACATTCTGACTAGTAAGTGTCTCAGAGTAGGTCTATTTGGATTTATTCCCACAGGAGTATATTGTGCTTCTTGGACACAGATATCTATGACCTTCAATAGGGTTAGGAAATTTTCTACCATTATTTCCTCAAATATCCCTTCTGCCCCTCTTCCCTTCTCTTCTCCTTCTGGGATACCCATGATACATATGTCTGTATGTTTTTTGCCATCATTTTGTTCCCTGAGGCCTTGTTCGATTTTTTCCATTCTTTTCTTTATCTGTTCTTTATCTCTCTTTTAGAGGTCCTGTCTTCAAGCTTACTAATACTTTTTTCTGCTTCTTCAAATCCTCTGTTATATGACTTCAGTGTGTTTTTTATTTCATTTATTGTGACTTATTCCCATAAGATCTGCTATTTTTCATATGTATGGCTTCAAATTCTTCTTTGTGCTCCCTCAGTGTCTTCTTGATATCCTTAATCTCTTTAGCCATCTAAATGATTTTATTTTATTTTATTTTATTAATTTTTTATATTTTAATTTAAATTACCCTTCTAACCATTCTTTCTGTTTTCTCTCTTTGGAAATCTTCTTAAGATGAATGTTGCATTCCTGAACTCTGTCCTCCAATCTTTATCTTTCTGTCTTTTTGTCCTATGTTCAGAGAGAATTCTTTGACTTTATATTCCAGATCACTAATATAGTCTTCAGCTAGATTTATTCTACTTTTCTGTCTTTTTATAGATTTTTGCTTAAAAATTGTTTTAATTTCTAAGAACTTTCCTTTTTTTCCTACTTGCCTGTGTTATGGCAGCCAATTCTTCTCTTATAGATGTAGTAACTTGTTGAATCTCTCTGAAGATACGAAAACAAATTTTCCTTTATAAAAAGATATTTATTTATTTCTCTCCCCCTCATTTTTTTTGTGCTCACTGTCTGCTCTCTGTGTGTTCTTCTGTGTCTGCTTGTCTTCTCTTTAGGCAGCACTGGGAACCGATCCTGGGACCTTCCAGAATGGAGAAAGGCATTCAATCTCTTGCACCACATCAGCATCCTGGTCTTCTGCATCTCTTATTGTTTCTCTTCTGTGCCTCTTTTTGTTGCATCACCTTACTGCACCAGCTCTCCACACAGGCCAGCATTCTGTGTGGGCCAGCCTTCCTGCTGCATGGTCCAGCACTCCTGCATGGGCCAGCATTCCACACAGGCCAGCATTCCACAAGGGTCAGCTCTCTGCTCAGGCCAGCTCGCCTTTCATCAGGATGCCCCAGGAATCAAACCCTGGACCTCCTATATAGTAAACAGGAGCCCAATCATTTGAGCCACATCTGCTTCCCTCCTTTTTAATATCTTTTATTTCCTACATTATTTCTCTTTCTTTGGGATCAGTTTGTTTTGCTCATTTTGGTCCTTTTTCATACAACTGTATTTCCCCAAAATTCTTCTGATCTATTATATGTTCAGATTTGTAAATGAATGACTAGAACTGTTAGTATAAAAATCTTTCATTGGTGTCTCTTGAAGTTATATAAGTGTGTTTTCCCAGGAGGCCTCTCCCTTGAAAGAGAAGGCTGCCCCTGGCAATGTATAAGAAGTAGGTGTGGTATGCCAAAGTTAGGCTTCCTTCCATGGGTAGGGAGCAAGCAGATAGACTGGGGGTTACTTCAGTTGCCAAAGAAAGGTTTTACTTTGGGTAGATTTTTTTAATATATTTCCTTTGTGAATGGTGACTTTCCTTTCCCCAACCCTTCCTGCCAACTGCAGAGTTCCAGGGTTACCTCAGGCTTTGCTCTGTTTCTCTCCAGCTGCAACACCACAACTTAAGCCCTTGTTGAACAGCACTCACACTATTTACAAAACATTTCTCACTTGTTTAATGTGTCCTGTAGAAAGAACTAAAATTATTATTTTTTAATTAACTTACATAAAGGCCTTTCTATAATATCACATCTTCTATCATTTAAGAGAGGTGCTGGTTGTTCCACATAAATGGCCAGAGCTGTGTGAGGGCTTTCTTACCCCTATGCAGGGAAAATGGCCAAGTGAAACTCTGAAGTTGTAATTATTTGTCTGCATTTTAATTATTTTTAAAATATTTGTGAAATCTATTCTCCCTCCCCTGCTGTAGCAGTTTGGCATTATTTATGAATCCCAAAAATAGATGGATTATGCTTGTAAACTGGTCTGTTCCTCTGGGTATGATTAAATTATGATTATGGCTTTGATTGGGCCACATCAGTAAGATGTTGAGTCCCCGCTCCTTGATGGGCAGGGACTCAGAGATAAAACTACATGGCAGGGCAGAGAAGTTAGTTGGAGTTTTGAGTTGGAGTTTTGATGTTGGAGTTCTGATGCTGAGTTTTAATACTGGAGCCCAGGGAAGTAAGCACAAGAGGAGCTTGGTGGTAAGGAAGGAGAGAAGGCCCTGGGAAAAGGGAAGAGCCATTCACCTGATAGACTACAGCTGGCCTTGTGGAGAGAAGCAAAGCCTAGAAGAGCCTCATGGTCTACAACTGACCTTGTGGAGATAGCAGAGGAGCTGAGCCCGGAAGGAAGCAAGCCCCTGGAAGAGAGGAACTCAAGAAGCCTGAACCCTGACAGACATTGTGGTCATCTTGCTCCAACACACGCAACAGACTTTGGTGAGGGAAGAGACTTATGCTTTATGGCCTGGTAAATGTAAGCTTCGACTACAAATAAATACCCTTTATAAAAACCAACCGATTTCTGGTATTTTGCATCAGCACCCCTTTGGCTAACTAATACACCTGCCATGCAGCATTATAAGCCCTTTGAGGCAAGATACAGCATCCTATTCACCTGTTTTACATCTGTCCTTGTACCCTTTCAGTACATTATTAAAACAGTATCTAGGGTATTCCTATTTAAAACCAAAATTAGATGAGAGTGCATATATTCTTCTTCTTCTCAACAATCTAATGCCTTTTTTTATCTCATAATGAATCAAAAACAAATTTAAAGCACCATTCCACTATTCCATTAGGCCTTATGCCATCTTGTCCTGAGGTATTTTGCCCCCATGGTCCTCATCTCCCATTACTGTCTCTACTCACACTACTCTCTCTACTCTTGCTCCTTCTACTGTAGGCACACTGAACATGACACAGAAATAACACATTTGCTATTGTTTACATGGCTTCATTATGTAGTTTATCAGAGTTTTAAAAATGATGAGCACTAATCTGCCTAAATTATATACCTATCAGTCTACTATTCTATCTGAGTAGCAGGTAGATTTAAAATATGTTTGATACAATATTGATCACTGCTGTAGTTATGTTTTCATATGAAAGTTTTATTTTATAACATTTTAGGTTTACAGAATTATTGTAATGATAGAACAGAGTATTCTCATACACCCCATACCAAGTTTTGCCTATTATTCATAATTTACATTACTATGGTATGCATGTCACAGTTAATGAACTGATACTGATAAATTATTATTAACTGAAGAACACACTTTGTTTAGATTTTCTTAGTTTTTAAGTTGATGTCAATTTTTTTCCATGATACCATCCAGGACACCATAATACATTTAGCAGTCATGTCTGCTTAGCTCCCCTTGATTGTGACAGTTTCTCAGACTTTCCTTGATTTTAATCACCTTAACAGTTTTGAGGAGTAATGGTCAGGTTTTTGTATGATGCCTATCTATTGGAATTTTTCTGATGATGTTCTCATGATTAGACTGGGGCTACAGATTTTGGGAAGGAACATACAGAGGAAAAGTGCCATTTTCATCATAGCGTATCAAGCATAAATACTATCAACAAGACTTATGACTATTGATGTTGACCTTGATCACTGGCAGAAGCAGTATTTGTCAGGTTTCTCCACTATAAATTATGAATTTTTTTTACCCCTTTCTACACTGTATTTTTTGGAAGAAAGTCACTATGCACAGCCCATACCTAGGGACTGGGTAACTCTTCAATAATTTATTTATATCAGCAGGGACTCATAGGTATTTATTTTTATTTGCTTATCACCCAATACTACTCTATCTTCTTCAAATTGCTTCAGATTTGGCTATAGGGAGCACTTTCAGTTGGCCTCTGTGTCCCTTGACCTATCTCCCCCACACCCCCCTCACTGTGACTTTTGTTTGTTTTGTTTTTTGGACACTTTGCATTTCTCCAAGGATTTCTGGCTCCTTTTATTGGTGAATGATAGTAGAAATCAAGATCTAGGTACTAACTATGCTCATTGTTACTGAGTGTTTTTGTTTTAGGCCCTCTCAGCTGACAAATGAAGGGAATATATGCATGTATATTAACTCATGGATATACACTTATCTTTAAATATTTCTATATGTAACAATCTGTATCTATATTAAGTAAAACATAAGTTCATACTGATGTCTCTAACTCTAATGCATTACCGCAAGGGCTATGTAACTTCCTCTCCTCACTTATTTGTAAACTCCGAACTCAATAGTGAAAAATCTAGCTCTCGCCATCTGAAAATCATTTACTTAATTACTTTATTGTTCAATTCCAGTATATATATTTTTATATATAACAGTAACAGAATTGTTAACCTTTACCCTGATGGGGAAACAACTTTGTCAACCAGCAAGTCTTTATTTACAGCTTCTTTTGTAAAAGAATGCTTCACTTTTTCCAAAGTTTTCCTTCCAAAGGTTAGCATTTTTTTTTTAACTTTTTAAGTTGAAAACATTTTTATTATATTTTTTTGACCCACTTTCTTCAATGAGGTTGTTTCATACATTTATAATACAGTTAGAATATTTTGTCCATTCTGTATTTCATCCTGGGACTTTCTGACCTCACAGATGGTTTTTAAAAAGTTTGAGTACATTGAAAGTTAGTTGTTGAACTATAAAGTTCAATGAGTTTTGAAAAACACATAGTGTCAACTACAATTACAGTAACATACAGAATAATTTCACCACCTTGGAAAAATCCTCTGTGCTTTACGTATTTAACCCTTTGATACCTGGCAACTGCTACTCTTTTACTGTCTCTATTGTTTTGCTTTTTCATATATTGTGATAGAATAATATCTACTATTGAATGTAATATAATTTTAATAATATTGTATGTAGCATTTCAAACTGGTTTCTTTCACTTAGCAATATGCTATTATGATTCTTCCATGTCTATTTTTTTAAGATTTATTTATTTATTTCTCCGCGCCCCGCCCCCTCCATTGTTTTGCACTCACTGTTTGCTCTCTGTGTGTTCTTCTGTGTTTGCTTGTCTTTTCTTTAGATGGCACCGGGAACCAATCCTGGGACCTTCTGGAATGGAGAGAGGTGCTCAATCTCTTGCACCACCTCAGCATCCTGGTCTGCTGCATCTCTTATTGTCTCTTTTCCATGTCTCTTTTTGTTGCATCATCTTGCTGAGCCAGCTCTCCACGTGAACCGGCACTTCTGCATGGGCCAGCATTTCACATGGGCCAACATCTTGTGTGGGCCAGCTTGCCTTCACCAGGAGGCCCTGGGAATCAAACCCTGGACCTCCTATATGGTAGATGGGAACCCAATCACTTGAACTACATCTGCTTCCCTCTTTCATGTCTTTTTGTGTCTTCAGAGTTTATTTACTTATTTTTTTCCCTAATCATTTGTTAGAATTCACTGATGAAATCATATGGGCCCGGTGATTGCTTTTATTGAAGGTGATTAATTATTGATTCAATCTCTATAACAGATATAAGGCTATTTCTCCTGAGTGAGTTTTGGTACATTGTGTATTTTAAGGAATTGTTCTACATCTAAGTCATTAAAATTGTGAGAATAGAGTTGTTTATGACATTCTCTTATTATCCTTTTATTGTCCATGGGATCGGTAGTGATGACTCCTCTTTCACTTCTTCTATTGGTAAATTGTGTCTTCTCTCAAGAAGGCCAGAAGTTTATCAATTTCTCTGATCTTTTCAAAGCATCAAATTTGCTCTTTTTAAATTTTTCTCTAATATTTTCTTAGTTCTAATTTCATTGATTTCTCCTCCAACTTTTGCTACATTTTTTTCTTCTGCTTGCTTTAGGCTTAAATTTCTCTCTTTATCAAATATCCTAAGGTGAAAGCTTAGAATACTAATTTCAGTTATTTCTTCTTTTCTAATATATGCTTTTAATGGTATAAATTTCTTTTTAAGCTCTGCTTTTTTGCATACCACAAATTTTATTAGGTTGTGTTTTCAGTTTCATTTATTTCAAAATATATTTAATTTCTCTTGAAACTTCCTTTCTGGCCCATATGTTATATAGAAGTATATTGTATTATTTCCAATAGTTGGATATTTTTCAGTTATCATTAATTTGGTTCCTAGTTTACTTTGATCTAATTGTTTTCTAGTTTAATTCTTTGAGTGGTTTATATGCTTTTAAATTTATTAAGGTGTGGGCTTCATGGTGAAAGTTCCATGCAAGTTTAAGAAGAGTGCATATTCTGCCGCTGTTGTGTAAAATAGTCTATAAATGTCAGATCAAGTGGGTTGACAGTGATCTTTTGGTGAACTATACCCTTATTGATTTTCTGTCTGCCTGATCTATCGAGTACTGGCAGAAAAGTGTTGAATTCTTGAATAACAAAAGTGGGTTTGTCTATTTCTTCTTGTAGTTCTATTAGGTTTTGCCTCACATGTTTTTTTGTTTTTTGTTTGTTTTATTTGTTTGTTTGTTTGTTTTGAGGCACTGGGACTAGAGATTGAACCCAGGACCTTGTATGCAGGAGACCAGTGCTCAACCACTGAGCCACATAGGCTCCCCTGAACTGGCTCCCTCATCTGTTTTGCTCATTGTTTGCTCATTGTCTGCTCATTTTCTTTATGAGGCACTGGGAACTGAACCCAGGACCTCCTATGTGGGAGGCTGGCACGGAACTCCTTGAGCCATATCTGCTCCCTTTGCATCACATATTTTGATGATCTGCTATTAAGTGCATGCACATTTAGGATTGCTAAATCTTCTTTGAGAATTGATCAATTTATTGCCTATCTTTATGACTGATAATTTTCTTTGTTGAAGGTTTTCCTTGTCTAAAATTATTATAGCTACCCCATCTTTCTTTTTATCAGTTTTAGCATGATATATAGTTCTCAATACCACTACATTTAAACTATTTTAATCTTTATGTATAACGCGGGTTTCTTGAAGCCAAAATATAATTGGGTCTTGCTTTTCTTAAAAAAAAATCCATTCAGAAAAATATCTGTCTTCTAATTGGATATTTAAATCATCCATATAAAAAGAGATTATTGATACCATTGGGTTAATATCTACCTTGTTTATAACTGTTTTCTATTCACTGCCAGAAGTTTCTCTCTTTTTTGCTTTCTTTGGTTTTAATTGAGCATTTTTTATAATTCTATTTTATTTCCTTTCTGTTATATCAATTATACTTCTATTAAACATGTTTTAGACTTCAAGCCAAAGCAGTTACAAGGGACAAAGATGGTCATTACATACTGATAAAGAGGGCAATTCAACGGGAAGATGTAACAATCATAAATATATATGCAACTAACAGCAGAGACCCAAAATATATTAAGCAAATACTGATAGATTTGAAGGGATAAATTGATGGTTCTACATTAATAGTAGCAGACTTTAACAAACCACTCTCAATAATGAGTAGAACATTCAGTCAGAAGTACAGGAATTGAATGATACCCTAAACCAACTAGATCTAACAGATATATATACAGAATACTGCACCTAACTGAAACAGAATACACATACTTCTCGAGTGTACATGGATCATTCCAGGATAGACCATATGTCGGGTCACAAAACAAGTTTCAATAAATTCAAAAATATTGAAATCATACAATGTATATTCTCTGACCACAATGGAATGAAACTAGAAGTCAATAACAGTGGGAGAAAGGGAAATTAATAATTATGTGGAAATTAAACAAAATATTCTTTAAAAATAATGGGTTAAAGAGAAAATCACAAGGGAAAATAGGAAATATCTTGAGGAAGATGAAAATATAATATACCAAAACTTATGGGATGCAGTGAAGGCAGGGCTGACAGGGAAATTTATAGATCTAAGTGCTTATACATTTTTTAAGAAACTGCAAATCATAGATATAACTTTAAAACTGGAAGTACTAGAAAAGGAAAAGCAAGCTAAACCAAAAGTAAGTAGAAGGAAGGCAAGACCAAAGATTAGAGCAGAGATAAGTGAAGTAGAAAACAAAAGCAATAGAGAGAATTCAAAAAACTAAAAGTTGATTCTTTGAAAACATCAACAAACTCTAGCTAGACTGACAAAGAAAAAAGAGAGGATACAAATAATGGAAATCAGAAATGAAAAGGGGGGCATTACATCTGACCCTGATGAATAAAAAGGGTTATAAGTAATTTATTGAACAACTGTATGTCAATAAATTAATCTAGATGAAATGGACAAATTCTTAAAAATACACAAACTACCTCAAATGGCTCAAGAAAAATAGAAGATCTCAAAAAACCAATTACTAGTAAAGGCATTGAATCAGTAATTTTAAAAAAAAGCCCAGAACCAGATGACTTCACAGGGGAAATCTACCAAACATTCCTTGAAAATTTAACTCCAATCCTGCTCAAACTCTTCAAAAACTTTGAAGGGGAAGGAACACTATTTAATTCACTCTATGAAGCCAATATCACCCTCATACCAAAGCCAGATGAAGATACCACAAGAAAAGAAAACTACAGACCAAAATCTCTTATAAATATAGATGCAAATATCCTCAACAAAATACTAGCAATCCAAATCCAACAGCTTTATATACCATAACAGAATTATACACCATGATCAAATAGGATTTATCCCTGGTGCACAAGATTATTTCAATATAAGAAAATCAATTAATGTAATACAACACATTAACAGAATGAAGAAAAAAAACATATGATCTTCTCAATTGATGCAGAAAAGGGATTTGACAAAATACAGCACCCTTTCTTGATAAAAACACTTTGAACACTAGGAATAAAAGGAAACTTCCTCAATATAATAAAGGGCACATATGAAAAGCCCACAGTTAACATCCTACTTAAGCAAAGGAAATTTGGACACAGTAGGAGACATGAGAAGAGAGATGGTCATAGGACAGAGGTAGAAATTGAGTTATGGATTGTCACCACTAAAATGTTACAGACTTCAAAGAAAGCATGATTCTGTCAATACCTTGATTACAGCCTTTTAGACTATTTATGTGAAACTATAAATTCTTGTTTTATATGCCAACCAGTCATAGGTATTTTTTTGTAGCAGTCTTGACAATCTAAGACAGGGTGACTGCTAAAGGTACAGGGTTTCTTTGAGACCTGACAAAAATTTTCTAAAATTAAATAATTTTAATAGAGAGTTGATGATGCCGAAAGTATAGTTTTGAAAACGTTTGATATGTCAAGAAGGCAGTTGAATATCTGATTCTGAAATATCTGATTCAGGATCAACCTGAGTTAGAGATATAAACTTAGGAGTGATCACTGTACAGAAGGTATTTAAAATCTTGGGACTGAATGAAAATTAAGGGAGTAAATGGAAATAAAAATGGGATTAAGTGGAAGTGGTTCAGTAACTGAGTCCTAGGAAGCTCTTAGTTTAAGAGGCCAGGGAGAGGAGGCAAAACTAGCAAAGGAGAATGAGAAAAAGCACCTAGTAAAGTATCCTACAAATCATGTGGGGACAGAATAATCAACCATGTAAAATACCACAGAAAGTTCAGGTAATATAATTTCTGAAAGTGCACGATTAGATATTACTATTTTGTTATAGGATACTGGTGATCTTGATTAGAACAGTTTCAGTGAAGATGTGATAGAAAAATCCTGGTTAGAGTGGTTCAAGAAACAATGCTTCCTAGAAGAGGAATCAGAGTAGAGGATGCTATTAAACTCTTTCAAAGAGTTTGTATGTTAAAGGAAAGATAAAGAGATAGGGGGAAATGAGAAAATTCAAGAGAGATTTATGTTTTATACTATTGATGTTGTTTTAGACAGAGGAACAAAACAGCACTTGGATAGTGATATTCAATAGAAAGGGAAAAATGAAGTTGCAGAAGGGAAAAGAGAAACATGCTGAAGCATTGTCTTTGAGTAAAATGAAGGGTTAGGATATTTTTTTTAAAATCAGTTTCATTGATACATATTAATAGAGCATATAATTAATCCAAAGTGTAAATTCAATGATATTTGATATAATCACATAGTTCTTCATTCATCACTTCAACATTTTAAATCATTTTCATTATTTCAATAATAATAATAATAAACAAAAAACAGACAAACAAAAAGAAAACTCCTCACCTCTCAATCTCTCTGATTCCCCTGCTATACATAGCTGCTATTTCTGGCTATTCTTGCACAATTATTTATTTGTGTATTAAGCAGTCTTATTGAGGTATATTGACATACCATATGATCTACCTAAAGTAGATAATCAATGGCATTTTTTTTAACTGTTAAAAAGTCTTCTACTGTAAAATTGTAAAGTAAATAGAAAAATAGATAGAAAGAAATTACAAATTTTAAATGAAAAATGCAAGGCCAGGTTAGATTTTAATATAATCAATTATAAAAAATAGATAGCACAGCAACAAACACTTTATAAATGTAAATAATAATTTAAATATAGTAGAAATTAATTATAGCATAATTCTAATTTTTATATTACAATTCTTTGGATTTAATCTCTAAGAATGAAATAAATTATTGGTTTAGTTATTTAATTTCCATTTAGGCCATAATTCTTTCTAGATAATCAAATTCCTATTTGGGAATTCTTCACAGCTTATTGGAATGAATTACAGCAGATAACAATTTGCCAACTCAAAATTTTATGAGGCAGAAAAACTTAAAATCTTGTTCAACAGTAGTCATGCCAAATCATTATTGACCCAGATAGATTATTTTAATTAAAGAGTATGAATAAGAAAGGGTTAAAGAAAAATGAAATATCCAAAAATATGTCTTCTTCAGTCCTACTCAATTAAAAGCAAGTGTGTGTTTTGTATGAAAAAAATTAGAGAATACTGACCACAGGAAAAATTTGCCAGTTGCACTGAGTAATTATTGTTCATATACTATAACGTTGTTATTTTACATTTATCTGGTCTACTCCAGCTCTTTTTTTGGTTACTATTTGTATGGAATACCTTTTTCCAACCTTTCACTTTTAACCTGGTTGTATAATAAGTTTGAGGTGGGTCTCTTATAGAAAACATACAGATGGCTCATATTTTTTTTATCCATTATATCAGGCCATGTCTTTGATTAGGGAGTTCAATCAATTAACATTCAGTATTATTATTATAAAGATATTACTTACTTCATCCATTTTGTCCTTTGACTCTGTTGTCATATTGCTCTGTTGTCAGTCTTCTTATCCTTTAGTTTACCCTTCCTAATAATTTTCATTTCTAAACTCTTCTTCAAATCTCTCACTCTTGTTTTTTTGTTTGTTTGTTTGTTTTTTCCCCTTTCAGGCTGAAGCACTTCCTTTAGTATCTCTTGCTAATCCTGTCTTTTGGTAACATATTCTATTAGTTTTTGTTAGTCTGTGAAGATTTGAACTCACCCTCACTTTTGAAGGACAGCTTTGCCAGACAGAGCATTCTTGGCTGGCAGGTTTTCTCTTTCAGTACCTTAAATACATCTTACCATTTTCTTCTCTCCTCCATAGTTTCTGATGAGAAGTAAGCACTTAATCTTATTGAGTTTCCCTTGTATATGATGCTTTGCTTTTCTCTTGCTGCTTTTAGAATCCTCTCTTTATCTCTGATATTTGTCATTCTGAATTGTAGGTATCTCAGGGCAGATCTATTTGAATTTATTCTGTTTGGGGTGCATTGTCCTTCTTGGATATTGATATTTATGTCCTTCATAATGGTTGGGAAGTTTTCAGTCATTATTTCCTCAAATATTCTTTCTGCCCCTTTTCCATTCTCTTCTGGGACATCAAGAATGCAAATGTTTGTGTGTTTCGTGTTGTCATTCAATTCCCTGAAACTCTGTTACATTTTTTCCATTCTCTTCTTCTGTTCTCCTGTCTTTCCAGTTAAGATGGATGTTCTGTCTTCGAAATCACTAATTCTGTCTTCAAGTAATTCAGATCTGCCCTTATGTGCTACTAATGTATTTTTAATTTTATCTATCATGTCTTTCATTTCCATAAGGTCTGTTACTTTCCTTTGCAGGCTTTCAAAATGTTCTTTATGCTTTCCAAGTGTCTTCTTAATATTCTTTATTTCTTTAGTCATATTTGGATAGCTTTTGGCTCTTACTCCATTGTTTTTGTGAGAATATTCAGCTCTGCCTGTTAGTCTATCGCCATCTTCCCACAATCCTCCCCAGGGATAGGGTCTTATGCACATATGGAGAGCTGATCTTAACAAAGAGTATGAAGAGTTCACTGACAATAATGGGAAGAAGACAGAATTTGTGGGCATAGATATTAGTAGGTGGGTAAATGTGATTAAAGTGGGTGAAAGTGACCTTCTAATTAATTTTTCAGTAAAATAAGGTAAGGATCAAGGTCATCCACTTAAAATGATATTGGGAGACTGGTTTTGGAGGGCTATGATAGAAAAGAAAGTAAGAATCCATCCCCTTGAAGAGTGCAAGATTAATTGGACCAGGGAAATATGGTATGATTATTAGGCTTCACACTGATGATGAATCTAAAGTGAAACCAATCAACATGTATCTGTGCTTTTTCCAAGCCATGTTCAGTTGAATGGATGTATGCACAGAGTACAAGAAGATTTGGCTATAACTAAGGTTGTGGTTTGGTTATGAGTGTTGCATGAAGCAAAGAAGTCAAGGATTACACAAGAAAGTATTTGTCATATTTAGTCCTGGAATTTAAGCAAGATAAATAGGAAAAGGAGGACTTGAAAATGGTCACATGATCAGTGACTTTTGTGTTTATAGGATTGTTTTAGTTTCCTAGGCTGCTCAAGCAAATACCAAGCAAAGGGCTGGATTAAACTATGGGAATTTATTAGCTTACAGATTTGAGGCTAAAAGAAAGTCCAAATCCAGGAGTCATCACGGTGATGCCCAATGAGTGGTGTTCTGGGGCTGGCCACCGGTGATCCTTGGCTCCTCTGTTTCCTGACAAGGCACATGGTATCATCTCCTGTCCTCTTCTGGGCTCCATTGGTTTCAGCTTCTGCCTGCTTCCTCAGTGGCTTTCTCTCTGTCTGAATTTCTTTCTTCTTATAAAGGACCAAAATAATAGGATTAAGACTCATCCTGTTTGAGGTGGGCCACACTTTAATTGAAGTAACTTTATCAAAATGTTCTACTTACAATGGGGGTTCAAACCCACAAGAATGGATTAGATTTAAGAACATGAGTTTCTTGGGTATATACAGCTTTAAACTACCACAAGGATTATTGGATTTATTTGAAGTGTTAGAAGGAATGAATTGGAAAGACAGAACAAGGTGGTTAAAGAATAATATGCTTGAATATGGGATTATGAAGGGGATACATTTATGTTTAACAAGTACTAGGACATGTAAAAGTGAGTGGCTGAGGGAGTGGAGAGAATAGGATTATAGAAAGAAAGAATATAAAGGAATGCACAAGAAGCTAAAGTTTTGGAAGGACTATGCAAATTGATTTTGAAATCTACAAGCATTATGACCAAGGTAGTGTTGGAGAGAGTGACATTGTGTCATGAACCAAAATCTTTAAGAAATGAAGAAGAGTGTTGAAAATTGGGAGAGAGGCATGTGGGGTTAAGTAGGTGACTTACAAGGCAAAAAGTAATAAAGTTTGATGATGTATGTGAATTGCTTTTAGGGATAATGTGGGAAGGGGACAGAGGAATCATTGGAAGTTGCAAAGAAGAACAAATTAAAAATTGTGCCACCTCCAGACTCAGAGTACAAGAGATCGGAAGAAAAACGTCTACCATGTAAGAGGGATGCAAGGGATCAGCATTCTCAGAGGAGAGACAGGTTTCAAGAGCAAAGCAAGAAGGTTATGAAGGTGAAGGAGAAAGATATTGTAAATGATTTCTGAAGGCACAGTGAAAGTGTTTCAAGAGATTAGGAAAGGGATTGACAGAGCTCTATGGGGATTAGACATTGTTGGGTGAGAGATGACATGGTGACCTACACGAATAGGAATAAAAGGCATGATAAGACTGCTCCTAAAACCCACAAGGCAGAGAGTAGGACTGAGCTATAAGAGCATGTGGACTGGGGAGTTGGCTTGTCACCTGTGTGCAGAACACTGGAGCCCCTGCTAGACAGCTACTAGTGGAAGGTTTTTAATTGACCTTTTTAATCTTCTATACAGTAACAAAAATATTACTGGAGTCTGAGTTATCCAGAAATTAGCCACAATTGTTGCAGGATTACAAATATGAAATATTCAGCATCCTGTTAATGAAGTTTTGGGCTTCCATGATCTTATTCAGCAGAGCCACACCACAACCTATAACATTCCAGAATCTACTTTAAAATAAATTGTATTTTCAGTGTAATCATCTCCAAGTCTAAAAGATTGAGATCAAAAAGGGGAAAATATTTATTTTCAGATCTTAGACACCTGCTGTTTCCAATTTTGATACTGAGTAAACTATCAGAAGTGAAAACAGCAGAGTCAAATCCACTATTTTTCTAACCTCCCTAATTAACAGCAGTCAGTTTAGAGCAAACTGTATTCAGGCTCTCCTTTTCCTCACTGAGCTGACCAGGAGAGACCGTCAAGGCAAAATGTGTGATCCCTTTTAAAGAAAACCTCAAGCACCAGAAAAACACTGAAGTCTTTGAAGAAACTGTGAACACCCTCTGGGGAGAAAATTAGACTTGTGAACTTAAAAAATGGCACACAAACATTTTAATACAGAACCAAAGACAGAGGTCAAGAGGGATGTTTCCCACTGAAGATTGCCTGTTGAGGAAGAAATTAGTTTTGAACATCAAAAATAAATGAACAAAGGGAGAAGAAAACAACATTAAACTAGGGTCTTTTCCTGAGGAAAAAAATCCTCTCAACCCTCCCCATGTACAAACACACTAATCAAGCTTTATTACTGAAAATGAAAATCTCCCAAATGAGAAAATCTAACTCTAGGAAACCAATCACAAAAAAAGAGCTGTCTTTATAAGTACCTCTATATTCTTGATAATGTCAATAAACTGGCTGACTTTGACTGTCCTCTTGTTCTTAAATAGATTAGCTTCCCCTTACATTTATTTGCAATTTATTATACTACTAATTTAGCATTCTACCACTCTACTTTTTAGCCTTTATGTATAGGTATAAAAGTCTTTTGCCAAAGCTTGATATATACCATTATTTATTATGAGGATCTTTAGGTTAAGGATCCGCTGCAGCTACAGAGCTTGTCCTAGCTTGCCAGGCTGCTCTGACAAATACCACACACTGGTTGGCTTAAGAACTGGAATTTACTGGCTCATGGTTTTGAAGGCTAAAAGTTCAAAATCAAGGTGTCAGCAAACCATGCTTTTTCCAAAATCTGTTGCATTCTGGGGATATTTATGTTGACATCTCATTTATTTTCTCATAGATGTAAAGAATATAGTCTCTAATGTATCATAAATATGATATTTCTTTATTAAAACTCTTCTATAACTCTTTTAAATATCACTGATGTGATAATATAATCATCCATTTAAAATGTACATAAACAATTTCTCTTTAAAAAGAAATACATTGTTCCCTTTTCTTCTTTTTTTTTAAAGATTTTATTTATTCATTCATTAATCCTCCCCTTGCTGCTTGTGTTCGCTGGGTCAGCTAACCGCGCCACGCGGGCGGGCTTGCCTTCACCAGGAGGCCCCGGGAACCCGAACCCGGGGCCTCCCATACGGTAAACGGGAGCCCTACTGATTGAGCCACAGCCGCTTCCCCCCTTTTCTTCTTGAAACCATAGTTGTCTCAAAGAGATTTTCCCAAATATATATTTACACATTAAAATATTTTATTTATTTTTCTTTCTGATTATATAAGTATAGAACCATAAGTGTAGAGCCACAAAATAATGTTCTTCTGCTTTGAGTTATTAAAATAATATATAACAAAGGTAATATAATAATAATAAGAAGAATATCTTATGCTTAGGTAGCACTTAATAAATGCCACACTGTGGTCTAAGGAATTCAAAAATATTAACTCATTTACCCTCACAACACTTTGAAGTTGATACTGTTTTCCTCCAATGATGATGATGCTAGGATTCAAACCCAAGCAGGCTGTTTCCAGATATGCTTAACCAGTCTCCTAGATTTCTTCACAACTGCTCAAAACGACATAAATATATTTAACATTTTGATAAATTATTATTAACTATAAAAAAGTTGTGTTACTGGAAAATGCATCTTTTAATGAGAAGGATAAGGGTAATTTTATGGTGCTTTTAATAAAGGAGGCTTCTCTGGCACAGTATTTAAATTTTCTCTTTGTTTAGCATTCAGATTTCAGGTTTAGAGAAAGGTATATCATTCTCGAAAATGGGAGAAAGAGAAGGTGGAAAATGTGAACCAGAATT
>JAKSZT010053791.1:3768829-3825702 GCA_026826555.1 Tolypeutes matacus | reverse complement strand
AAATGAGATAGAGGGAAAATCAGCCCAGTGAAACACTGAGAACAAGAGTGGGAATAAGACAATTCAAGAAAGCAGAGGATAACAGCTTTATAATTTGCTCCTGCCACTCCCCTAATAACCAGGATTGGCTTGTTTGTCATTGTCCCATTTTACATTTTCACTAGCAAAGAATGAGTGTTACTATTTCTCCACATCCTCTCCAACAACAATTGTAATTTTCTGTCTTTTAAGAGTAGTCTCATTCTAGTGGGTATGAAATGGTATCTCATTGAAGTTTTGCTAAGCATTTCCCTAATGGCCAGTGCTGTTGAGCATGTATTTCATGTGCTTTTTGGCTATCTGTATATCTTCTTTGGAGGAAAGTTTTTTCAAGTCTTCCCAGTTTTTTCAGTGGGTTGTTTATTTTTTGTTGTAGAGTTGAAGGATTTCTGTATATATTATAGGTAAACCCTTATCAGATATATAGTTTTCAAATATTTTTCCCATTCTGTAGGTTGCCTTTTTTAAAATCAGAACTCATTTCATTCTTCTTCTTCTTCTTTTTTTTTTTTTTTTTTTTTTTTTGTATTTTAAAAGATGCTTAGAGTACATAAATGTTACACAAAAATTACAGGGATTTCCATGTTTCCCACCTCCCACACCTCCCATAACATCCCACATAAACATCTTTCATTAGTGTGGCACATCACCTGCAATGGATATACACATCCTGGGGCTTTGCCACTAATCATGGACCATAGTTCACATTGTAGACCACACTCTCTCCCACACAGTTCTGCATGTTATTTGCTGATCTAAAATGGCTTATATCTGTCGTTGTAATGTCACTCAGGAAAATTCCCAAGTCCTGGAAAAGCACTTGTATAACAACTGCTTTTCCCTTCCCTGCCCCAAAAGCATCCAGTGGCCACTGGCTCCACCTCACTGTTGTAATTTCTTCCATTGCTTGAATCACATTATATCTACAACAGAATACCATTAAGTCCACTGTAGTCCATAATTCTTCCCCCAATCCTGAGGAGTCTGGGATGGTGATGTCTACTCCACCTCCAAGTGAGAGGGGACTTATTTCCCATGGATACAGTGGATGGGATTATCCTACCTGCGGCTGTAGGCTTTCTCTATTCCCTGGGATGGCCGTTGTCCATCATCGTCTCCTTACCAGGTGACTTACGTTAGTCCATTGAGCTGTAGAGTAGGAGTTGTAGCTCCACTGAGATTCCAGGCACAGCTAGCACATGGGCAGGCCAGAGGCTACAGTCTCTGGAAGTACACCTACAAACTCCAGCACCACATATAAGTTTGAATAGAAGGGACCGATGGACCATGTGCAGGGAGGACTTATTTGAGTCCAACTCTGTCACTCTCAGGAGCACAGATTCCAAAGTAGAGCCCACTGATAAGGCATCAATCTCTGGAGCTGTCCCCCTTTATATGGGACCTGGGTGTCTCCAGAGCCCTCAGGAGCCCCTCCGTGTGGAATGATATCCACTTTGGTGTTCTATGGGATCCTACTGAGGTGTGCATAAGCGTTACCTCTGGGATGACCTCCCGACTCTCTTTGAAGTCTCTTAGCCACATGAACTCATTTGTCTTTACCTTTCCCCCCTTTTTTTCATGGTCTTTTTCCAGTCGTATTGCCAGTTGTCACTTGGTATAAATCCCTCGTTGCCAGGGAGACTCATCCCTGGGAGTCATGTCCCACACTGGGGGGAAGGAAATGCATTCATATGCTGAGTTTGGCTTAGAGAGAAGCCACATTTGAGCAACAAGGAGGCTCTCGGGTGGCAACCCTTAGGCACCCCATAACAGTAGGCTAAGTTTCAATTACAAGAGCAAAGACTCATAAGGCTAGTCATCAATAATAAGAACCCATCAGTGGACCCTCCTCCTTTGCCAGACACTGCCCCTGCACTCAGGGTACTGTTTCTGCCACCTTGGAAAATGTGGCAGAGCTCTCCAGGCTGGGTATTCAGTATTCCCTCATTTATTGAGTGATTGTCTACCCACTGTGACCATGCCCCACCCCTTGATCATTTGAACAATTTTATATATCTTTCATGTATATTCAGGTGAACTTCCTCCCATGAAACCCCCATCCCAGACATCCCCCACCAATGATCCTATCCTGCCCCCTCTGTGATACAAACGTTCCTTGAAGATGAAGCCCATATAATAGCCAAATACAATTAACAGGAAAATGAAATAATAAAGATAAGTTTAAATATAAGAGATAAAATACATGGAAACTTAAAAAAAAAAACAAAACACTAGAAATAAAATTAAAGGATTGGGATATTCAAAAAAATGGGGAAAAAAAACAGAAAAAAAATTTTTTTTACATTTTTCCTTTTATCACTGCATTATCAGGTGTCCAGTCTGTACTGTGGCACCTGCCCCCTCTCACTCCCCAGTGTCTCCCAAATTTTCATTTGATTTTCAAAGAAGTTTTAGGTCACAGCAAAGTCACACACAGAATATTAGAAACTCCCACATACCCAGCCTCCTTCCCCTTTCGTCAGCCCATATTAAAACCTTTTTTATGTGGATGGTAGCATTGTTATAACTGTTAAATAGATAGTGAAACATACCTACTAAATATTGTCAATGGTTTACAGTATAGATTACAATTTAGATGGTACAGTTTAATAATTTTTTATGATATTTACCATGTCCTGTGTCCATTATTGTAAGGTAATGAAAAACATTTCCCATGGCCACTAAATACCCCCAGTTTGATCTTTTCTGTTCCTTCCTCCCTATCCCCCTGGGGCTCATGACACTCCCCTATCTTGACTCATTGGATGATAAGATTCATAGTTACAAGCAACAAGAGGTCTTGACATGCTGATTATCCTCTACTATTAGGATCCACCCTTGTGCCTAAGAGACACCCACCTGTCTGTTTCTGGGTGAACCAGTCCTCCCAAAGATGGGGGTCCATATCCTTCCCACTCACCGTGTGAGTCTCCACTCCCCAACACAACACATTATGAGAGGATGAACACTCACACACTCCCCAGAAGCCTACTCCAGATGCACCCCTTCCTGAATGCCCCCCCCAACCTACACCCTAAACCAGTGACACTACCTTGTCATTCTGCCATAAGAGCATTCCCACCCCTGCACTTTCAACATCATACCCACAAATCCCATCTCTCTCCCCAGTATCCTGGGTATTCAAACCCACATTTCCTAATCTACCCACCTGTCAACCCTGCACCACCAAACCCAGTAATATCACTACACACCTGTCCTATCCTTCAATATGCGACTATACTCTATCACTTTACCATAGATTATGTCCATATGCATGACTCACAAGCTTCTCTTCTCTTTCTTTCCCTTGTTAACTTATCTTTCAGACAATGGTTCTCAGAGACTGCTCACTTTCCTCAATTCAAATCAGTTCATCCTTCAATGCCTGACTTGCTTCACTCAAGATTCATCCAAGTTATCCCATGCTTTAGCACTTTATTCCTTCTTAAAGCTGAGTAATATTCCATTGTATGTATGTACCACATTTTGTTTATCCATTCATCTGTTGATGGCACCAGGACTGATTCTAACTTTTGGCAATTGTGAATAATGCCGCTATGAACATTGGTGTGCATGTATCTGTTCATGTCTTTGCTTTCATTTCTTCTGGATAGATACCCAGCAGTGGAATCACTGGATCATATGGAAGATCTGTTGTTAGTTTTCTGAGGAACCACCAAACTTTCCTCCACAGTGGCTGGACCATTCCACAATCCCACCAGCAGTGGATGAGGGTTCCTATTCCTCCACATCCTCTCCAACATTTATATTCTGCTGTTTTTTAAATAGCTGCCATTCTGATGGTCATAAGATGGTATCTCATTGTAGTTTTGATTTGCATTTCCTTAATAGCTAGCAATGTCGAGCATTTTTTCATGTGCTTTTTAGCCATTTGTATTTCTTCCTCAGAGAAGTGTCTTTTCAGGTCACTTGCCCATTTTTTAAATGGATTGTTTGTCTTTTTATTTTTGAGGTGTAGGATTTCTTTATATATGCAAGATATTAGGTTCCTATCAGATATATAGTTGCCAAATATTTTCTCCCATTGGGTAGTGTGGCAGTTTGATGTAATTATGAATTCCAAAAATATAATTGAATCATGCTTGTAAACTGATCTGTTAATCTGGGCATGATTAGGTTAGGATTAGGGCATTGAGCCCCACCCCTTGGTGGGTGGGGAATTGAATATAAAAGGCAAGGAAAAGGACAGTTAAGCAGTCTTTTGAGAAGCAGTTTTGATGTTGGAAAGAAGGCCCCAGGAGAAGAGAAGCAAGCCGTTTGCCTGGTCGTCTACAGCTGACCTTGTGGAGGAAACAGGAGCTAAGCCCGGAGAGAAAAGCAACCCCGGGAAGAGAGGAACCCAGAAGCCTGAACCCTGGCAAATGCCGGGAGCTGTCATGCTCCAACACGTGGCAATGAACATTGGTGAGAGAAGAAACTTAACGCTTTAAGGCCTGTTATCTGTGGACTTCTACCCCAAATAAATACCCTTTATAAAGACCAACCCAGTTTTGGTATTTCACATTAGCACCCCTTTGGCTGACTAATACAGGTAGGCTACCTTTTTATTTTCTTAATAATGTCCTTTGAGGTGCAGAAGTTTTTAATTTTGAGGAGATCCCATTTATCTATTTTTTCTATTGCTGCTTGTGCTTTGGGTGTGAAGTTCATGAAACCATTTCCTATTACAAGATCCTGTAGATGCTTCCCTACATTATCTTCCAAGGTCTTTATGGTTTTGCCTCTTATATTTAGATCTTTGATCCATCTTGAGTTGATTTTTGTATAAGGTGTGAGATGGTATTCCTTTCTCATTCTTTTTGGATATGGATATACAGTTCTCTAAGCACCACTTGTTAAAGAGGCCATTCTCTCCCAACTGAGTGGGCTTGGTTGCCTTGTCGAATATCAGATGACTGTATATGCGAGGATCTATATTAGAACTCTCAATTTGGTTCCATTGGTCAGTATGTCTATCCTTGTGCCAAAACCATGCAGTTTTGAGCACTGTAGCTTTGTAGTATGTTTTAAATTCAGGTAATGTGATACTTCCAACTTCATTATTCTTTTACAATATGTCTTTGGCAATTTGGGGCCTCTTACCTTTCCAAATATATTTTGTAGTTAGTTTTTCCAGTTCCTTAAAAAATACAGTGTTGATTTTTATTGGGATTGCAATAAATCTGTAGATTAGTTTGGTTAGGAGAGACATCTTGATGATGTTTAGTCTTCCTATCCATGAACAGGGAATATTCTTCCATTTATTTAAGTCTTCTTTGATTTCCTTTAACAGTGTTGTGTAGTTTTCTGTATATAATTCCTTTACATCTTTAGTTAAATTTATTCCTAGGTATTTGATTCTTTTAGTTACTATTGTAAATGGTATTTTTTTCTTGATTTCCTCCTCAGATTGCCCGTTACTGGTGTACAGAAAAGCTACTGATTTTTGAGCATTGAT
The DNA here is from genome assembly GCA_026826555.1 of Tolypeutes matacus. Taxonomy (NCBI): domain Eukaryota; kingdom Metazoa; phylum Chordata; class Mammalia; order Cingulata; family Chlamyphoridae; genus Tolypeutes; species Tolypeutes matacus. The sequence continues at coordinate 3,820,205 of JAKSZT010053791.1, read as the reverse complement.
CTTATAGCCTGTGACATTACTGAACTCCTTTGTAAGTTCTAGAAGCTTTGTTGTAGATTTCTCAGGGCTTTCTACATATAGGATCATGTCATCTGCAAATAATGAAGTTTTTATTTCTTCTTTTCCAATCTGGATGCCTTTTATATCTTTTTCTTTCCTCACTGCTCGAGCAAGTACTTCTAAGACAATGTTAAATAGGAGTGGTGATAGTGAGCATCCTTGTCTTGTTCCCGATCTCAGAGGGAAGGCTTTTAGTATTTCACCATTGAAGATGATGTTAGCTTTGGGTTTTTCATATATACCCTTTATCATATTCAGAAAGTTTCCTTCTATTCCTATCTTTTGCAGTGTTTTTATCAGGAAAGAGTGCTGTATTTTGTCGAATGCTTTTTCTGCATCTATAGAAATGATCATGTGATTTTTTTCTTTCAATCTGTTTATGTGGTGTATTACATTGATTGATTTTCCTTGCATACCCGGGATGAAACCCATTTGGTCATGGTGTATAATCCTTTTGATACGTTGTTGAATGTGATTAGCAAGTATTTTGTTGAGAATTTTAGCATCTAGTTTCATTAGAGAAATTGGTTTGTAATTTTCCTTTCTTGTGGTATCTTTGTTTGGTTTTGGTATTAGGGTAATGTTGGCATCGTAGAATGAGTTAGGCAATATTCCTTCTACTTCTATTTTTTGGAAAAGCTTAAGTAGAATTGTTGTTAGCTCTTTCCAGAATGTTTGGTAGAATTCAGCTGTGAAGCCATCTGGAAGTGGGCTCTTCTTAGTTGGGAGGTTTTTGATGACTGAGTCTATCTCTTTACTTGTAATTAGACTGTTGAGTTCATCAATTTCTTCCTTCATCAGTGTAGGCTGTTTGTGAGTTTCTAGAAACTTGTCCATTTCCTCTAAATTATCATTCTTGTTGGCATATAATTTTTCAAAGTATCCTCTTATGATACTCTTTATTTCTGTGGGGTCAGTAGTGAGATCCCCTTGCTCATTCCTTATTTTGTGTGTTTGCATCTTTTCTCTCTTTTTCTTTGTTAGTCTGGCTAAGGGTTTGTCAATTTTATTGACATTCTCGAAGAACCAGCTTTTGGGTTTGTTTATTGTTTCTAGTGCTTTCTTATTGTCTATTTTATTTAGTTCTGCTCTAATCTTTGTTATTTCCTTCTTTCTACTTCCTTAGATTTAGTTTGTTGTTGTTTTTCCAATTCCTCCATGTGTGCAGTTAGGTCTTCCATTTTAGCTCTTTCTTCTTTTTTAATATATGCATTTATTGCTATGAACTTCCCTCTCAGGACAGCTTTCGCTGCATCCCATAGGTTTTGATATTGTGTTGTCATTTTCATTAGTTTCAAGGTAGTTACTGATTTCTTTTGAGATTTCCTCCCTGACCCACTGTTTGTCTAAGAGTGTGTTGTTTACTTTCCATATATTTGTGCCTAATCTGATTCTCTGGCCCTTTGTGATTTCTAATTTCATTCCATTGTGGTCAGAGAAATTACTTTGTATAATCTCAATATTTCTGAATTCATTGAGAGTTGTTCTGTGGCTTAGCATGTGGTCTATCTTGGAGTATGATCCTTGTGCACTCGAGAAGAATGTAAATCCTGCTGTATTTGGATGTAGTGTTCTGTATATGTCTTATAAATCCAAGTCCTCTAATGTATTGTACAGAGTCTTTGTTTCTTTATTGATTCTCTGTCTAGATGTTCTGTCTAATGATGATAATCATTATTGTGATAATCTTATTGTGATTCCCACTATAATGTAGATGCATTTATTTCTCCACTTAGTTTTTCCAGAGTTTGCCTCATGTATTTTGAGGCACCCCGATTAGGTGCATAAATGTTTATGATTGTTCTCTTTTCTTGAGAGATTACCCCTTTCACTAATATATAGTGTCCATCTTTGTCTCTAACAATAGTTTCGCATTTAAAGTCTATTTTGTCTGATATTAGAATAGCTACACCTGGCCTTTTTTGGCTATTGTTAGCTTGTAAAATTGTTTTCCAGCAATTCACTTTCAGCCTCCTTGAATCCCTGGGTCAAAGGTGGGTTTCTTGTAGACAGCATATAGATGGATCATATTTCCTTTTCCATTCTGTCAATCTGTGTCTCTTGAGTGGTGAATTTAATCCATTAACATTCATTGTTATTACTTGCAACGAATTTCTTACATCAGCCATATTTTCTTTGGGTTGATATATGTCACATGTTGTTTTGTTTCTGTTTTTGTCTTTTTAGTTGTTTTTAAACTCTTCTCCAACTCTCTCTCTGTTGTTTTTTCCTTTCAACTTGTAGAACTTCCTTTAGTATTTCTTGAAGTGCAAGTTTCTTATTGGCATACACTCTTAATTTCTGTTTATCTGTGAATAATTTGAACTCTCCATCATTTTTGAATGCCAGTTTTGCTGGATAGAGAATTTGTGGCTGGATGTTTTTTTTTTTTCTTTTAGTACTTTGACTATGCCATACCACTGTCTTCTTGCCTCCATGGTTTCACATGAGAAGTCAGCATTTAATCTTATTGTGATTCCCTTGTATGTGATGGTTCTCTTTTCTCTTGATGTCTTGAGTATTTTCTCTTTGTCTTGAACATTGGACATTCTGACAAGTATATGTCTTGGAGTTGGCCTGTTGGGATTATACTGTTTGGAGTGCACTGTGCTTCCTGGATCTGCACATCCATCTCTCTCAATAGGGTTGGTAAGTTTTCAGCCATTATTTCCTTCAACACTCCTTATGTTCCCTTTCCCTTCTCTTCTCCTTCTGGGATGTCCATAATGCATATGTTTGTGCATTTTGTGTTGTCGGTTAAATCCCTGAGTCCCTGCTGGATTTTTTCTATCTTTTTGTCTATCTGTTTTACCATCTGTTTGATTTCAGATGTATAGTCTTCCACATCACTAATTCTTTCTTCTGCCTGTTCAAATCTGCTGTTATGTGAATCCAGCATGTTTTTGATTTCTTGGATTGTGCCATTGATCACCATCATATCCGTAATCTTTTTATGTATGTTTACAATTCCTTCAGTATGTTCTCCCAGTGTCTTCTTAATATCCTTAATCTCTTCCTTCACTTCATTAAGTTGGTCCATGATATTTGTTTGGAAAGCTTTGATTAGTTGTTCAATGTTCTGTATCTCTTCCTGGTTTTTCATTTTTTCATTGGATTGGTCCGTGTCTTCCTATTTCTCAGTGTGGTTTGTAATTTTTGTTGCCCTCTAGTCATCATTTTATCTTCATGAGTTTATTCGGTTGGTTAGCTTCTCTCTCTGCTCTGGAGTTTTATTTAGCTGGTGGTTCTATGTGTGTGTTGTTTTCTCTTTGACATGTTTTCTTCTTATTTTATTTCCTTGCTTCTTTCTATGTTCCCTTGAAGGCAAAAGATTAGGGCCAGAGGAATCAAAAGATGTGAGAAAGGAAGAAGGATAATAATAATATTGATAAAAGTTAGAAGATGGGCTATATATGACTTAGTGAAACAAATATTTAGCTCATGTAAGCAGTGTAGAGTAATAGGAAAATAAGTGGAGTACCTACAATGGACTGGGAAACCAAACAGAGGAATATATATATAGCGATTTAGAAGGCTAGAATGATGAGGATGGAGAGAAAGAGTAAAGAAAGGGCTGAAAGGAAAGAGGTAATATTAATTAAAAAAGAAGAAAACAGAATAGATAGAATAGAAATTGACACTCTTAAGCTGTGGGCTAATGAAAAAACAGGGTATATAAGAACCACAACAGAAAGCAGAAGGCAGAAAGATGAAGGAAGGAAAAGAGATAGCTTGGGATACAAGATCAATATAAACAGAGAATGTGAAATCACTGAAGAAGAAGCACAGCAAAGAAAAGACAAGCTAGCAGCTCCCCAAAGCTATGAGTGGGTCCAGGCAGCCAAATCAACAGAAAGGAAACCCCTCTCCACCTTCTGTCAGAACCCTTCCCCTCTCAGGGAATGCTCCCTCTCACCGGGTTGCCGGCAGTGGTTGGGTTATATCCCTGGGCAGCTAGGTAAATCAACCTTCCTCAGGAGATTCACCACTCCCCTGACCTGGTCCTGCTTCAATCCAGCTACTTTGTTCCCTAAAGCTGCAAGGGATTCCAGGCAGCAAAATGCACAGAAAGGAAAGCCCTCTCGACCCTCCACCAGAATCCTCCCACTCTCGGAGAATGCTTCCTCTCACCAGGTTGCCACTGGGAGTCGCAGCTCAAACCAGCCTTTCCCCCTGAGGGTGGAGCTCAGCCATCTGTGTTAACCTCCACGGGCAGGGTTAAAACTTACGAATCTCTACTGAGCAATCCATGCCACCGAGCTGCCTCCAGATAGATGTCCCTAGCTTCTCACTCCATGTGCCCACAGCACAGACCCCCAGGCAGGACCTCATCCCCAATCAGCCATCCTTAGAGAGCTAGTCAGTGAGTGCCCTCCTAAACCAACGCCATCTTGCCTTTCCCCTGTAGGTTGCCTTTTCAAACCTTCTTGATCAAGTCCTTTGACGTACAAAAGTTTTTAATTTTGATTAGGTTTAATTTATCTATTTTTTTCTTTTGTTGATTGTACTTTTGGTGTAGAGTCTAAGAAACCACTGCCTAGCACAATGTCCTGTCTTGTTCCTGATCTTATAAGGGGAGCTTTCAGTCTTTCACCATTGAATATGGTGATAACTGTATGTTTTTCATATACGCTGTTTATCATGATGAGTAAGTTTCTTTCAATCCCTAGTTTTCTAAGTGTTTTTAGAAAGACATGGTACTGGATTTAGTCAAATGTATTTTCTGTATCAATTGAGATGATCATGTGGGTTTTTTCCAGTCTCTGCCTTCTCCTTTAGGCTCACTTTGTCCCTGAGCTCATCCATGGGTGATCAGGTATATGGCCCATCTTTCCCAGTCTCATCTCTTCAGTTTGGGTACTTCGCTGATTCTAGCCTCCAGCCTATCTCTCTGTATCTCTGGATTTCTCTGTCTTTTTGTGGCTGTAGGTGATCCTGGAGTCCTATCTCACATGGCAGGGGAAAGATGGAAGCTTTCTTTCTATAGCTTCCATTTATATAGGACCCCAATAAAGGGTTGAGACCCACCATGAGTCCCGCAATCTAGTTAAAGGTCCTTAACTGAAGAGTTCTAATAAAAAGTGATCTAATCAAAAGGTCCTGTAATTGAATCTAATCCAGGGGTTCTTAACCAGGGGTTAACCTTTGGGGGTCTGTGGAAAGATTTTAAGGGGTCTGTGAGCTTGAATTGAAAAAAAAAATCAACTCATTATCTTTATTTTCTCTGACCTCCAATGTTGAGTGCCATAAAACAATCTGCCACTACATTCTGAGAAGGGGTCCGTGGTTTTCACCTGACTGGCAAAGGGTACCATGGAACAAAAAAAGGTTAAGGACCCCTGATCTAGATTATTCAATTTGTTGTTGGCATACAGCTGTTATCATATCCTCTTATAATCCTTATTTTTTATTTCAGAGGGCTTGGTAGTAATGTCACCCTTTTCATTTTTTTTTTTTATTATGGGTAAAAATCAAAATTCTCACAATACATACAAACATTTGCAAAATGATATATAAATATATATGCATATATGTGTATTTGCTTACAAAAAATGTTATTTATATATATATATATATATATATATATATACAAAGAATTAAATAACTACATACATACATATATTTTAAGAGGTGCTTAGATTTATTTTATACATTTGTTTCCTCTCTCCTTTTTTTTGATCATTCTAGCTAGATGTTTGGCAATTTATTGATCTTTTCAAAGAACTAATTTTTTGTTTTGTTCATTCTATTTCTCATTCTTTATTTCATTTATCTCTGCTCTAACCTTTGTTATTTCCTTCCTTCCACTTATTTTGGGTTTCGTTTGCTCTTCTTTTTCTAGTGCCTCCAGTTTTGAGGTTGTCTCTAATTTGAAGCCTTTCTTCTCTTTCAATGTGTACAATTAGAGCTAAAAATTTCCCTCTCAGCACTGCCTTTGATGCATCTCATAACTTTTGATATGTTGTCTTTTCATTTTCTTTCACCTCAAGATATGTCCTACTTTCCTGTGTGATTTCTTCTTACCGCATTGATTAAGAGTTACATGTCTGCTCATTCTATTCTTAAGCTATCTCTGATGAAAAGTAGCAATCTTTTGCTGTATTGGTAAGGAAATATTCTGCCTTTATGGAGACAATTTCATTTTAAATTACTTTTCAAGTCAAATGTTGCCATTTAATAAAAGTTTTGAACCCTGTACAAAGTCAATAAAAGGCATTAAAATTTTAAAAATTGAGTACATTGTTTAATTTCCATATATTTGTGAATTTTCCATTTCTCCCACTGTTATTGATTTCTAGTTTCATTTCATCATGGTTGGAGAAGATTCTTTGTATAATTTCAATCTTTTTAAGTTTATTGATACTTGTTTTGGACCTAACATGTGATCTATCCTGGAGAATGATTGATGTGCACTTGAGAAGAATGTGTATGCTCTTATTTTTGGGTGCTGTGTTCTCTACATGTCATTTAGGTCTAGTTCATTTATAGTGTTGTTCAAGTTCTTTGTTTCTTTATTGATCTGTCTAGATGTTCTATTCATTTATGAAAGTGGTATATTAACATCTCTAATTATTATTGTAGCGATGTCTATGTTTCCCGTCAATTTTGTCAATGTTTGCCTTATGTATTTTTAGGCACTGAGGTTAGGTGCATGCATGTTTATGATTGTGATTTCTTCTTGGTGATTGACCCTTTTGTTAATATATAGAGTCCTTCTTGGTCTCTTGTAACAAGTGTTGATTAAATTCTATTTTGGCTTATATTTTGGTATAGTTATCCCAGCTCTCTTTTGGTTACTATTTTCATGGAATATTTTTCCATCCTTTCACTTTCAACCTACTTGTGTTTTTGTCTCTAAGGTAAATATTTTGTACACAAAATATATTTGGATCATGCTTTTTAATCCATTCTGACAATCTCTCTTTTGATTAAGGAGCTTAGTCCATTTACCTTCAGTGTAATTTCTGGTAAGGTGTGATTTACTTCAGCCATTTTATCTTTTGTTTCTTTTATGCCTTGTATCTTTTTGTCCTTCTTATATGCCTTATACCTTTTTGTCTCTCTTTTCCCTTATTGCAGCCTTCTTTTAAATATAGTCAATATTTTATGATGTAATTGATTGATCATTTTCTCATTTTCTTTTTATATATCTTTTATTTTTCTGTTGTTTTATTTTTATTTTATTTTATTTTTATTTTTTAAAAGATAGATTACATAAATGTTACATAAAAAATATAGGGGTTTCCACATGCCCCACTCCCCACACATCCCACACCCTCCCCCATAAACAATATCTTCCATTAGTGTGGCACATTCATTGCACTTGATAAATGCATCCTAGGGCATTGCCACTGAGCATGGACCATAGTTCACATTGTAGTTTACACTCTCTCCCACACAATTCCGCAGGTTATGGGAAGATATAAAATGGCCTATATCTGTCATTGCAATGTATTCAGGACAATTCCCAAGTCCTGAAAAAGCCCCCATATTACACCTGTTTTTCCCTCTCCCTGCCACCAGAGCCTCCAGTGGCCACTGCCTCCACATCAATGTTGTAATTTCTTCCATTGCTAGGATCACAATAAGTCTATAGTAAAATACCAGTAAGTCCACTCTAGTCCATAGTTCATTCCCCAATCCTGAGGATTCTCAGGTGGTTATGTCCACTCCACCTCTAATTGAGAGGGGACTTCAATCCCATACAGCCAGTGGATGGGACCCTCTTGCTTGCAGCTGTAGGCTCTCTCATTTCCTTAGTGTGGTGGTTGTCAATCCTCACCTCCTTGTTAGTTGTCCTGGGTGAGTCCAATGAACTGAAGAGTAAGTGTTGCAACTCCGCTGAGGCTCAGGGCCCAGCTGGCACGTGGACAGTCCAAAGATTCAAGTCTCTTGGATGACACCTACAAACTAAGTTTAAATAGAAGGGACAGATGAGCCATGTGTAGGGAAGCCATAACTGAGTCCAACTCTGTCACTCTCAGGGGCACAAACCTTAAAGTAGGGCCTACTAGCAAGACACCAAACTCTGGAGCTATCTGCCCTGACCATAGGAACTAGGTGTCTCCAGAGCCCTCAGGATCCCCAGTATTTGGGATAATATCCACTATGGTAGTCTAAGAGATCCTTCTGAGATGTGCATAAGCGTTACCTCTGGGATGACCTCCCGATTCACCTTGAAGTCTCTTAGCCATATAAACTCATTTGTCTTTACCTTTTCTCCCCTTTTTTGAGGTCTTTTTCCAGTTGCATTGCTAGCTGGTGCTTGGTAGTAATCCCTCAGCGTCAAAGAGGCTCATCCCTGGGAGTCATGTCTCATTCTGGGGGGAAGGTAATGTATTTCTATGCTGAATTTGGCTTAGTGAGAGGCCATATTTGAGTAACAAGGAAGCTCTCAGGAGGCAACTCTTAGGCACCCCACAACACTAGGCTAAGTTTCAATTTCAAAAGCAAAGGCTCACAAGCATGGTCGTCAATATCAAGGGCCCATCAATGGGGCATCCTCCTTCACCAGTCATTGCCCCTGCATTTGGGGAACTGTTGCTGCTCTATTGGAGAATGTGGCAGAACTTCCCAGGATGGGAATTCAATACTCTCTTTATTATTGTGTGATAATGCCCTGTGAACATTTGGACACATTTATGTATTTTATACGTATGCCCAGGTTAACTTCCTCCCATGTGTCCCCCAACACTGATACCCCACACCAATGGTCCTCCTCTGCCCCAGTTGTAACCCTTCTGTGATCAAAGCTTCTTCAGAAATGAAGCCAATAAAATAGCCAAATACAATTAATAGGAAAATGAAATAATAATGATAGGTTTAAACATAACAAATAAAATATATTTAAAAATTTAAGAAACTAAAAATTAAATTAAATTAAAAGATTGGGATAGTAAAACATAATGAAAAAAAAAATTTTTTTTATTTTTTTGGCATTTGCCTTTCACTGTATGTTGTCCTGTATGTAGAGTGACATTTTCTTCCATTTATTCCCCAGTGTCTTACTTTTATTCATTTTGCTTTCAAAGAAGTTTTACATCACAGTAAAGTCACATACAGAATACAGGGGACTCCCGTATACCCAACATCCTCCCCCTTTTCTCCCTTTCCATATTAATACCTTTTTATATGTGGATGGTATCTTTGTTACAACTGATATACACATAGTGAAACATAGCTACTAACCATGATCAATGGTTTACATTATGGTTTACATTTTAGACTGTATGTATAAGTAACTTTTAAATACTTTCTTTTTAGTTACCCTGGGGTTTGTATTAAGTAGTCTGTCTTGTGCTAGTTAAAACACATACCAACTTAGCTTCTATAGTATACACAGTCTTTGCTTCTCTACCCTTCCATGCTGCCTCTTTATGTTGTTTTGTCACACACTTCCCTTTTTTATTTTGTGTGTCCATAACATGGATATATGATTATTTTTTATTCATTTGTATTCTGAATTGTATAGGTTATAAAAGTAGAGTTACATATTGAGGAGATCATATTATGGAGTTTTGCATTTACTCATGTAATTACCTTTACTGTAGAGTTTCACTTCCTCATGCTGTTCCAAATTCCTATCTCTTGTCCTTTCCTTTCAATATGAAAAACTCCTTTTAGCATTTATTATAGGGCAGGTCTCTTGGTGATAAACTCTCATAGTTTCTGTTTATCATTAATGTCTTAAGCCCTTCCTCATTTTTAAACAGTTTTTCTGGATAAATTATTTTTGTCTGGCAATTTTTCTCTTTCAGTACCTTAAATATGCACTATGTACCTCCAAGATTTCTGTTCAGCAATTGGCACTTACTCTTATTGAAAATCCCCTGTATGTGATGAATTGCTTTTCTCATTCTGTTTTCAGAATTATAATTTTGATTACTATGTGTCTTGGAATAGTTCTATTAGAGTTTATAATGTTTGGAGTTTGTTTTGCTTATTGCACATGTATATTTATGTATTTCTTATTATTTTGGACATTTTTGGCCATTATTTTCTCAAATATTCTTTCTGACCATTTATCTTGCTCCTCTCCTTCTGAGATTCCCATAATGCATGTGTTGGTATGCTTCATGTTGTCCCATAGGTCCTTTAGGCTCTGATCATTTTTTAAATACTTTTCTCTATCTGCCTTTCCAATTGTGTCATTTCAATTGTCCTGTATTCTAGTTCATTGATTCTTTCTTCTGCCTCTTCAACTCTGCTTTTGAACACCTCTTGTGTACTTTTAGTCTCCATTATTATGTTTTTTATCCCCATTATTTCCGAAACATTCCTTTTAAAACTTTGATTCTTCTTCTTGTTCATACATTGTCTTCCTTATACCTTTAGTTCTATATCCAAATTTAGTTTATTTCTATCCAAATTTTCTTTAGCTCCTTGAGTTGATTTAGGGGATTTGACTGAACATCTTTAATTAGTTGCTCTACTGTGTACATTTCCTATGAAGTTTTAATTTGTTCCTTAAACTAAGCCATTTATTCCTGTTTCTTTGTATGGCTTCTGGTCTTTTGTTGATGTCAGGGCATTTGATGTTTTAATGTGCTAACTCTGGAAGTCAGTTCCTCCCTCTTGCCTAGGGTTTTAGTGTAGATTAGCTGTGTGTGAAAAGTCTTCTTCAATGCTCAGTCCAGTTTATACTGAACCATTAGAACAATTCATGTTTAACAGTTCTGATTTTCAGATCTGTTTTTCAGCTGCTGCTTGCCCTGGGCTTATTCAGCAACTTTTAAGATTACCTTATTATGAACAACTGTTTCCCTTCCAGGAGAGAATTTTCTTTCCTCTGTTCCTCCTCTGGGAGTCCTGGGCTGTTCTCTTTTTTTAAAAATACAAGAGTTCCTCCCCAGAGGCTATGATTTGCTCGATGTCTCTCCTGCATTCTGGGTCATCTTTTCACTCCAGCGTTCAAACCTGAGTCTACCCTGCCTTATGGCAGGTCTGTTTCCCTTTACATATGACATTTTTGCCTCTGGTAACTTCTACTTTAGGGAATCTTGACCTACAGAACTAGATGAAGTCAGTATTCAAACACTCACTTTTTTTTTGTTTAGGTACACCCATTATTTAGGGGCTGGTCTGGGAGTGTGAACAGTTTTCCAATAGTTCTTCTGCAAGTTACTTTAATTTCCAGGGAACCTCTCTGTATGCTCTTGCATACAACTGCTAAAGCCCTGCCTGTGGCCATGTGGCCTTCAGATGTTGTGCTGAATATGCATGGAACTTGAAGGCACTGCTGGGTATGGTTCTGTGGTCAGCAGCCATGGCAGGAAGTGCCTGGATTGGAGTGTTGCAGCTGTGGGTCTCAAACAGTGCAGGAAAGAGTATAGGCCTTGTGGCAGTTTGATATTATTTTTGAACTCTAAAAAGAAATATAGATTATGTTTGTAAACTGGTTGGTTCCTCTGGTATGATAACCCTTCGATTGTATTAGATTCAGCTGAGGTGTCTGATTAAATTGTGTTGAGATTAAGGCTCTAATCCAACCATGTCATTAGAGTGCGACTCAGCTTCGAGTCCCAGCCCCCTTGGGGATAAAACAGATGCTCACATGGAAGTAAATACACAGAGAAGGAGAACACAGAGGAAGAGAGACAGCTCATTAGACAGGATCCTGTGGCCCCAGGAAGAGAGATGAGCCTGATAACCTACCGCTGACCTTGTGAAGAGTCCAGAGCAGCTAAGCCCAGAAAGAGATGAGCCATTAGAAGAGAGACAAGCCTTATGCTAGCCTATCACTGAGAACTGAAGTAGCTGGGACCATGGAGCCTTAGGAGGAAGAGGAAGGCTGAACCCTCACAGGGACCGGCAGTCATCTTGTTGCAACGCATGGCAACAGATTTTGGTGAGGGAAGTAACATACGCTTTATGGCCTTGTGGCTGTAAGCTTCCACCCCAAATAAATACCCTTTATAAATGCCAACAGATTTCTGGTACTTTGCATCAGCACCCCTTTGGCTGAGTAATACAGGCCTCTTTGTGTGTGTGTATATTTGTGTGTGTGAGGGTATTATTTTTAATTTGATCCAACATTGGTAAAGTCTTACTCCAATCTGTATTGTCCTCCAGTGTTCCAAGCAAGTTGAATCTGCCCTTTGATTTAACTGTCTCTCAGGGGAGACATCAATTATTCCCCAGATGCTTGTTTTGAGTCATAGAGATACTCTGAATGAGTGAAGTTAGAAAGTTAGATGCAATTGTAGAAAACAATAATGAAATTTAAAAGTGCAATATAAAGTCAAATATTTTCTAAAAGCTTTTAGTTTATTTTGCTTATTATTTAGTTTAGTCCTTATGCTAATTTTAAAAGGTTGAGAATTTTGGAAAATGTGGAAAGTTCATTTAAAAAGCAAAACTTTCCGTATGGGCCTGAGAAGTATATGGCATATGGCTATGTTTCTGTCCATTCAAATAACCCTATCTGGCCTTCCACACCCTTTCCACCCCATATCTTAAAGATTTTCATACAAAGATTAAGTGGTCAAAATGAACTAAACTCCTCTAATGATGAGTTTTATCTGAAACTAAAACTGGGACTCTTCTCTCCCTTGGAAGTTATCAAAAAATTAAACATGGATTTAAACAGACATATGATATAACCATTGTTCCTCCTAGAGAAACCCAAGCAATAATTTTCACTTTTGACCTTACTCAACTCTATTTTGAGACCAATGCCCTGAAGTTTATTTTTTATTACATGTTGTTTTCTCTATCATATTCCAAAAAGTTTCTTTTTATTACCTCTTGAAATATTCATGGCAGATTTAAATACGTCCCAAGCAGGCATTGAAATTTTAATGCCTTTTTATGGGAATAAGTCTTAACCATGGAAACATAACATTTACTTGTCCAGGAGGTTATTGGTGGAATATCCTCCTATTTATAACTCAGTAAGCAGATTGTTCCTATACTCTAAGTATGTAGAATCATTTTCATTTTTCCATTCAATTCATTAGTTTATCAATGCCATTGAGTATTGTAAAATCCATTTTGTGCCAATGAATCTTTATTGGGAATAATTTCATCACCTAGCCATCTAACAATATAATGCTGTCCAAATGGACTTTCAATTAATCTGAGTCTTTTCTGACATTCCAAACAATGTTATTGCCTCCACAATTAATGTCTACCTTGAAATAGATTAATTAAAAATTATTGGTACGGTGTTGTTGATCATTCCACTCCATTATATGGAACAACACCCAGCACAAAATACATATTAAATATATGTTGTATGTTTTTGAATCAATATATTGTGACTAATTGTTTTTCTGTTTTATGAAGGATAGTTAAAATCAAGTTCAATCAGTACCTCATATTTTAGATATAGAACAAAATTATGTAATTAATTATCTCTATATGCAAAGAGATATCAGAAAGAGTAAAAACCTTGTGGCCTGAATTCTACAGGTCAATGCAATAAAGTGAGATTTCCATGAATAAAACAGATAATCAACTCATTGAACCACATAACTTTGTATGGGTAGATAATTTTAGACCCATCTATTGATTTCTGCTTCATTTGATATAGAATATAATTATTTTCTTTTCTTAATTATAACAAATCAATCATATGATCAGGTGTTTCCCTTCCATTGTGCTTCTTTTTCTTTTCTTTTTTCTTTTTTTTTTTTTTTTCGGGGGAAAGCACAGACTCAGTCCCTCACCAACACAAACCATTGTGCTTCTTTACAATGCATTTTCCATTTATTTCAGATACTTGTTATTAAAATTCTGGTTTTAAATACTTGAAATTGTTTTCTAGAAGTGAAATAGTGGAATTAAAGCTATTGCAGATTCTGATTTGGAGAATTCCAATCTACTTAGCTGAAAGTCTCAATTTCATTGTGTTGAGTCAGCAAACTACTACCTAAGCACAAAACTTGGTTGCAGCATTGTTTGGCATGTCTCACAAGCTAAGAATGTTTCTTACATTTTTTAATGGTTGAAAAAAATAAAAAAGTACTATTTCATGACCCATGTTGAAAATCATAGAAAATTCAAATTTCAGTTTCCATAAATAAAGTTTTATGTGAACATGGCCTTGCTTATTCATTTGCATATGGCTGCTTTCATGTTACAATGACAGAGTTCAGTAACTGCAGAAAATCATAAAACTCCAAAGTCTAAAATAATTTTCTATTTGGCCCTTTACAGACAAAGTTTGCTGATCCCTTCTGTAAAGCATTTATCTGCACTTTGTCTGACAACATTTTATATTACTAGAGAACTCTTTACTAGCTGCCTTTTTTCAAATTGATGTATTCTTGGGTATGTTCAAAAATATTAGAAGGGAAGCGGCTGTGGCTCAATCAGTAGGGCTCCTGTTTACCATGTGGGAGGACCCGGGTTCGGTTCCCCGGGCCTCCTGATGAAGGCAAGCCCGCCCGCACTGCGTGGTTAGCTGACCCAGCGAGCACAAGCAGCAAGGGGGGGATAAATGAATAAATAAATAAAATCTTTTAAAAAAATAAAATAAAAAATAAATAAAAAGAATTAAAGCTTAAAAAAAATATATTAGAAGACAGTTTGCAATTTTGCAATGACAATGACTCTCCTGTTTTTGCATGTCTTCATTTAAAACATTTTTTCTAAACGATAATTTTTCTTAGATTATAACATTATTTGCCTTTTTATGGCCAATTTCTATTCCATCATATATAGAGATATATTTCTAACTTAACGATTTCCCCCATAACAGTCTGTCAAGTGTTAAAAAGCATTTTGTCATAATCAATTTAAATTTTTTGACAAGTAGAATAATATGTAATTACCAACCTGTCACTGAAATATCATCAACAAATTGAATTACTATCTTTATAAACCAAACATAACCTAGTAATTTTCGATGGATTTACTAGTGAATTGCATGGTTCTAAATTGTAAAAGCAAGAAAGGAAGTCTAGTTCTGCAAATGTCATGATTGAAAACAGGAAAATTCTGGATCAGTATCAGACCTTTATTTCCCTGACTGAAGACCATGTGATCCTTTTCATTTTCTATCTCAAATGTCAATAAAATGTAAAATAACTCATAAAATAGAGACAGCTTTGTATGACTTCATTCCACCTCCAAATTTTTTGCAAAACGATGTTTGAAAATATTTTAACTTTTTAGGAAAATATTCATATCAGTTTCCTATTTAAAGAAAATAATTAGGCAGCTTTTACTGTTGCTAGAACACAGAATATGAGAAAGGAAGACAATAATAAAGACAATGAAAAACACAAAAGTTTAAACAGAAAGAAGAAGAAAGAAAAAGTTTTCAGTTGTCATTTTCTACTGCCAGGTGTATTATTTTGTCTTTTCCCTGTTTTTCAATTTTTCTTTTGGGCCTGAAGGATACACTCTGCACAGAAATAAACTCAAAAGGAATTAACTGGCTTATGGGTCTTGTTTCAGCTAAAGGGCTTTTTACTCTCAGCAAAAACTTGAAATTAAAGTTGAGAGGTCTCACTTGTCTCCCAGAATCTCTTACGCTCTGTGTTCAGAAAAGAAACCCTAATATACTTAATGACTTGTTATAAGGTAAATGTGGTATTTTAAATTAGTCAGGTAAGGAATAAGTAGTATATAAGTCCTACAGGAGTACTGAATAACTATTTAGAAAAAAAAAGTACCACATACCATACAGCAAAATGCATTAAGAAAAATCTAAAGATTTAAATTTACAAAAATGAATAATAAATTAACTAAAATTATAGGCAAATATTTATCTGATTTGGAGTGGGTACAAACTTACTAAAGAACTTTTTCAAATAAATAACCTGGACAAAAATGGGTAAAGAAAATTATAATACTGTATTATCATGTGTGCAATGATATACATTAGATATAATATGAAACTGCCATTTTTATAGGCCAAATAGTTTTGAATATCAAGAAATTCATATGGTTGATTCCAATACACTGATGGTGGAGGCTGGCCAAAATTTCTGTTGGGATGTTTGGAAATAAAAACCTCTTATACAACATACACTTGTTCTCATTTATTCTTTATTTATTTTAAGGAAAATTAAGGAAAAGCTTAAAATTTAGTTATAATGATTCTATCCATATCATGCTGGAAAAATAAGATATTAGAAAAATCTAAAAACCCACCAATAATATAATAGTTAGGTCTACTATAAAACATCTTTATGGTGGAAGGCTATTTGGCTTTAAAAAAAAAAAAAAAAAGTAGAAGAAAATGTGATCTTACTAGAACACCAGGAGGTACTGGCAGGGCAGCAGGAAATGTCTCCATTTATTCCTACTCCTCCAAATTCTCCTTCTCTAGTTATCCTTGTTCTAATATAGTCTTGCTCCATGCTGTGGGACAAAAGCTTACTACTGTTGCTTCTATTTGTCCAGAGATAACAAAAAAATAGGAACAGGAAAAAGCAGTAAAGGTCAATTCCAAGTGGTTACATGGCTCAGGCAACAAAGCAATTTCACCATGGTGGAGCATGTGGGCAAGAATGACTCTGTGATGTCAAGAGTATCTGTGGTGGTTGGATCAACAATCCTGGACTGAAGGAAAAGTGGAAAGTGGTCACAAAGGACCACAGCATGGCTCAGCAACAGGGGAGGGAGCAGCTGATATAGGGCTGCAGTGCCAGAGCCTGAGAATGAGCTCTGGATGGATAAATCATAAAGATAAATCTTTAGCAGTGGGGACCAGGGCAGAAAACATGCAAGTCATTGGAAGTTTCTCCAAATGTTCTCTATAGGTCATGTGATGATAGTTTGTTATATGGTGACTATCTTGCTTTAGAACATAACCTAGAAATATTTAAAATAATTCAATATTTTCCTCTATAGGTCTAATGTGCTAAGGGATGGAAAGGTACTTGTAGTTTTTATATGCTTTATTTATACTGCAAATCTAGGGATTTTAAACATTTGAATTTCTGTATGAAAAAAAAAACCCACAGATCTGGAATACTGGTCAGTGGTAATGTATAGTAATTGTAGTAGTTGTGATTAAAAAAAAAAAAAAGATTAAAATTTGTAAAAAGTTAAGGAGAGAAGGTTATTTGATATAATGATAGTCTTAGCAATTAATTATTATGGTTTTATATTTAGGATAGGAGATTCTAAATACTGAAATAAAATATCTCAATATCCTTTTATATTGTTGCTTATCTGAATCACAACATAGAATAAAATTTCACTCATGTTGGGAAACACTTTTCTTTCTGATAATACTCTGGATTGACCTTGGAAACAACATATGCCACAGAGTAATTTGGGTATAAAACAGTATTAAAAGAAAAAAAGAAAGAAATTGGAGTTAAATTATGTATATGTATATGTATATGTATATATATATATATATTTATATATTTTTAAGACACAATTAAATGTGAAAATTTCTCAAAATGCTTGTAAAATTAGCATATAATCCAATTTCCATCCCCAGAGATGTCAATTTTATTTATCAATGCAAGACAGAGCTAAGGTAGGGAGCAGTGAGAGCTTGAGGACTGGAGGGGACTGTCAGAGCAAGCCCCAGCTGCCCTAGGCTGTGCTGGAGACGTGATAGACTTTGGGGTAGTTTTACCTGCATCTCAGGCTCAGCCACAGCAAGATCCCTGATGGTGCTGGGGCCCAGCGCCTGCATCACCTGCTTGAACTTCTTCACCTCTACCTCTGTCACCTGCTGGGTCATGCTCACCTCCAGCTCCAGCTGGCCCCAGACACAGACTATTTCTAGCTCTCTCACTTTCTGCACCTGCTGGAGTTGAGCCTCCATGTCAATGCCCAAAGCCTCTACTTTAAGGATGGCCTGAAGCATAGAGCCTTCTCTCTCAATCCTCTCTGCTTCTGCACTAGAAGCAGTTTCGGCTTTGGAGGTGTCAGTCCTCTGCTTTCCACCGCAGTGCTCAGTGCCTCCAGCTCCAAGGGTTTCCTGCAAGCTTCTTCGGCTTCCGATTGGTCCAAGATTTTCTGTCTCTTAAGCAGACCACCGGCTTGTTCTAGTCTCTGAACCTCATGTTTGGCGGCTACCTCCTGGAAGGTGGTGGTGGTCTTGATTGCCAGCTGGACACTGCATTGCTGGAGGACTGGTCCTCTGGTCCACTGGTTCCACTGATTGCACATCCATGCTGTGGACCACCAAGATTGCCCGGGCAGGACTATGCCATTAGACCCTTTGGCTTCCCAAGCAGTGTAGATAATGCTACCCCAGTTCTTGAGGAAGTCATTAAAGGTCATGGAGGCCACAGTCCCTCACACCTGGGAAGAGGTGCTCTTGCAGGCATTGCCCATGATGTCAGGCACTGAGAAGAGCTTGCTGTCTCCTGGGCATCCTTCCGGTCAATCAGCTCAAAATGCAAGTTATAGGCAAGCTGAAGCTGCAGCATGGCATGGTCTGCTGTTTTGATGGTGATGATATCTGTGAAGAATTCTCAGGCAGAGCACAGTGGACATGGTGATGTCTGAGCCTCCCAGCTGAGGGGACAACATGAACTTCCTCTGGGGACCCAGCAACACCAGCTGGGGTCCAAAGACCACATGATTCTCTTCTGTCTGAAGTCATACACTCACTTGTCAGAGTTGTGAGGGATGCAGTAGCTGACCACATGGGTCTTGTTCCAGAGAGCTGGAGATTGGCGGGTATTGGCCATCTCCTTCTCACCATGGACAGCTGAAGAGTCCTGCCCCTTGTTTAGCAGCTCCTTCACCCCAGGAGGCAGCTATTTCTCCACAGGACTTCATCCTGGGTCAGCACGGAGGTGCTTCCAATGACAGTATGCACCCTTCCGGTCTTGCATGTAGATGTCCTCCTCATCCAGAGAAATGGCCTGACATTTTTCCACCACATCCACCATAATGGACGGCACATACCCCAGGGGGCCATGGATGAGCCAGTGGTCCCCATCCTGGTGCAGACCTTCTCCTCCTCCAGGGGCTGCAGGGCCATCAGCAGCAGGACTTGCTGCTCCCACAGCACGTATATATGTCCTAGATGTCGGTTCCAGCCTGTCCCAGGAATGGAGGCAGATTTCTTCTCCCTTGACCACAGGCTTTTGCACAAGCTGGTTCTTTGCGTTGGGCCAGACTGGGTAAAAGATCAAACAGTAGTTGTGAGGGCCCAGGTCGGTGATGGGCATGACACCCAGCACCTCTTGTGGACATCATGCATGTGGGTCTCTGTGTCCTGCACTCCGTCACCAGCAGTTCCTCTCTAGTGTGGCAAAGCATTCCCATAAAGCCCCGTAAGTTCTGCCGAGCCTGGAGTTGCAAGTTTATCTTTTCATGAGGATCACAGCGCCACCAAATCCAGAACTTTCTCACCACAGCTGAAAGATGCTACCCACCGAGCAGAAGAGCATTCTTATAACGTTCTTCTGGCTACTAACATACCCTGATGGACCTCATAGCCAGGCTGGGCAGAGCTGTGTCTCTTTCTTCCAATACCTCAACCCCCATCCCGGTAAGCTCGCAGACCTCTTTGATGTGGGACACCTGGCGGAGCAGGTGCACCAGGCAAGAGTCCGGGAGGCCGTGTACTTCTTGGTGCCTCTGCCCTTCCGTGCCTTCCTGGTTAGGTCCAGGGCCCTAAGGCAGAGGCACAGAGAAACCCCTCCCAATGGAAGAAGTGTGGGGCCATCCTGTGTCTGGTGCTGGCAGCAGAGTAGCTACTCTTCCACCTAGGAGGCACCAAGGTCCTGCTGCAGGAGCTGGGCTGGCAGCTGCTGGAGCAGTACTCGGCGCAGTTGCACTCCCAGGCCTTGCTCAACCTGCACCGCGGGCTCCGTGCCTCCATCTCCCTTCAGCGCTCCCACATCCTGACCAAGCTGAAGGTCTTGGCAGAAAACCATGGGGGCCTACTTGGTATGACAGGCCCAGCAATGACCATGACTGCGGTATGAACCTTCGGCCACGTGGTGGCCCGGCTCTAGCACAACCCTAATTTGCTGCAGAGCCCCTACAGCTGGGCCCTTGTAGCTTTCTGCTCAGTGCTTCGCCCCCAAGCCAAACCTGCAGAAGCCACTGCTCAAATGTGTATCCGACCATGCCCCAGGGACATGGCTGCTCTATGACAGCACAAGCCACTGGGGGCTCTGGAGCAGATGCGGCTGGTGCCTGGAGCCGTACGTGGACCCACGCACCTACTCCAGAGGACTGCTGGATGGTGGCGGGGTCTCAGGGCCCTGGACGTCTTTACCTTCATCTAGGAGTGCTACTCTGCTGAAATGGGGTCCTGGACCACAGGGGAGCAATTTGCTGGATAGATCCTGCAGAGAAGAGATTTAGAGGTGCACTCCGGTGGCTGGTCCATGTCACTGCATTCTGGGGGTGTGTGGCAGGGCTTGCTTAACTGCGACTTCTTGCTGGGTATGAAAACATTTCTCATTAAAGCAGGCAGTTTTCTGATTGAAATACCCTACCGTGGCCAGCTCTGCCTTGGCCCAGCCCCCAGCATAGACTTAGAAAAGGGCCCCTGTCTTGTCCGAGCTACTACTACTATGATGTCACTTAGTAAATGCTTCAGTACATAGTGCCAGAAAAAAACTGTCTACATAGGATTTGGTGAGCTTTCTACTTTCTGATAATGAGAATTCTCCCACACAGAGAGAGAATGACTAGATAAATAGTTAAGCCTGCAATACTGGCGCGGGTCTCATGGACAGAACCTAAATAAGTAAGGCAAGTTGCTCCACCATTCTGTACTTCAGTTTCCTCTTATTTAACATAAGAGTATCAACGAACTTACCCACAGGACTATTGTGACAAGTAAATGAGTTAATGCATGTAAACTTTCAAAACAGGACCTGGTATGTGGTAAGCTCTGAAAACAATAGCTACCATCATTTCACATTCTCTCTCTCTCTCTCCCTCAATCCATCTTTTCCTTTCTCCCTTTCTCAATCTCTCAATCTCTCAATCTCTCACTCTCCTATTTTACTTTGATTATAAGGAAATTCAACGCTTAAACACAGCAACTATCCTGTCTTCCATGTATAGAACTTAGAACAGCGCCAGACTGATAGTACATTAAGTGTTCATTGTGGTTGATATTATTTTTGTCATTCTTAGACTTATATTTCTTAATTGGACTTGAGCTTTATTGCTTATATTTTGTGTGTCCTTTATTACGATCTCTTCAATCATTTTATGGGTTCAAAGTAAAATAAATCTGAAATGAATAATAGCAGAGAATAATCTTCTATGGTTTCAAGGTCACAAATATCTATACGAGGTACTTAGAAAATTCAAAGACCCTACTGCATCGAAGTTTATATGTTAAAAAGATAACTAAAAATACGAAACATGATACCATGCCCCTAACACATAAATACTGAGGCTCTACAGTATTCTAAGGAATAAACTTAAGTAGTAAATTGATTTACAAAAAAATTTATTATAACTCATTGATAGTGGAGTGTGTCCATGTTATTAATTTTCTGTAAATTATTTTGCATAAAATAAATTGTTAAAACTCATAAGAAGACATGAAAAATGTCATGAGAGAACAATTGTGTGTTAAGGATTCTGAGTAAATCAGAGAAGACATAGATTCTAATCACAATCCTGCCAATAAATAATTTGTTATGAATTCTCAGGCATGACACTTTCTCTTTTTGTTCCTTGTTTGTGTGCCAGACAATGATAACAACACCTGTTCTGCCTACCCAAAGGAGTCTTATGAAGATCAAGTGAGAATAAATTTGAACACCTTGGTAAAACACTACACAAACATATGCAGTATACTAATGTAACTAGTAGTATAATTAGAAGATTGCATTCTCAAAATGTTAGAAATTTGTTGTGCTATCTTAAAAGTCTACAACTTTAAAGCAAACAGATGGATAAGAATAGCTCTTAGATACCAAATTTAGCATGCCACATTTTCTTGTAGGTATGCCTATAAGTTACTTGTAAAAAGAAATGGCAGAAATAAAATAATTGCCCAAATAGTAAATGGATACAAAGGATTTTCTAGACAAGCAAAAGATTTAAAATTATATAATTAACTAAATAAAACATGAATTTATTCATCAAATTCATTTATGTCTATACTGCAACTACAGATATTTCAAAGGTAACTTTACTATAGGGTTAAAAATCTTTGGTCTTATTGTTTGCTACTATCAATGCAATTAACCTTAGACATTTTTATCTTCTACCCACTGATTCTTAATCGCCTCCATAAATGTGTTCCTTCCTCATTGCTATAATGGCCTTTCCATTTTCAGTTGATGAGAAAGTTCATAAATGCTTTGGCTTGTACTCTCAGACGGAAAGATCTCCTACCTAATTGGCTTATTTTTAAGTAGCTCTTAATTGCAACTGGTTCTTGCATGTAATTTCCATTTCATCAGTTTCTCTTTCCTCAGTTGCTCTCTGTTTATGTTCTATGGAATTTGTGAACATATTATCATTTTTATGATACTGAGGAGTTATGATTCTTCTATGTTTTTAGAAAAGGTGGCATTAGATTTTTCAGGTGGGAAATAGCTAGAAAATGAAAGTTATTGACTTTTAAAAATATTATAAATTATTATAAAATTATTAATACAAATAGAAAATACCAATTTTAAAGTACATTATATGTGCTTTAGTTATAAAGTCACAAGGTAAAGAGAGAGGGGATTTGCTTGCTATATATATTTAAAGATCAGAAAGGAGCATGATCATCAAAAACCAGATGCTGTCATCTTGCATTAATTATAAAATAACGTGTTTATCAATATTGTAAGAATTGGGGAAAATCGTGGTGGAAGGAGAGATGAAACTGAGACAAGATAATAGGACAATATTAAAAATATCAGGTATTAGAAGTGCATTTCTGAAATATAAGTGAGGCTAAGAGAGCCAACTTAGAGAATGTGCTAGAATTTTATATACTCTAACATAAAATAAGCAAATATTATAGCTTATGTTCTGTGGGGAGAGATCTTGGAAGACTAATGGCATAGGTATAACACTTTATTCTGTGGTTAAATAGAATAAAGATGTTAACAAAGGTTGTGAGTTACTCTTTTCATTACCAACAGTCATGTTGCCTCAGA
Organism: Tolypeutes matacus; assembly: GCA_026826555.1. Classification (NCBI taxonomy): domain Eukaryota; kingdom Metazoa; phylum Chordata; class Mammalia; order Cingulata; family Chlamyphoridae; genus Tolypeutes; species Tolypeutes matacus. Next base: position 3,797,139 of record JAKSZT010053791.1, on the reverse strand, counting down.
CCTCTGAGCCATGATTTCATTGAGATGGAAGTTCAAAATAAAAGTAAAATTTATACAATCAATGTATTGCAGAACTGGGCAATCAATTTCTTTTTTACAGCAAAACAACTAAAATAAACCAAAATCAGTATTTAAAAATTTTTACAAATAAAGTCCTTAGTATATGTGCATACAGTTGTGAGGATGTTAGAATGTGGACAGTAAGATTTGACGTAATACTTGTTCCTCCACTTTCTTTCAAACTGCCCTTGCCCTGAAACCCTTTCTTTGCAAATAAAATTTTGAAAATACAAGTGTAAGTGATAACTATTTCATAAGTTTTGAGTAGGATATTATAAGTACATTTTCCCCAAATAGAAAAGCTTCAAAAAAGTGTGGGGGTGTTTAATAAAAGACTCCAATTTGACTTTGTAGCCTATAAGGACAATGAAAGAAATGATAAAATAACTAGCACATACTGGGCAGAAGCTGAACACTCACTCTGTGCTAAGCACTGTGCAAAATGTGCTATCCTGCCATGCCATATTAATTTTGAGTACACTATGCAGCCTATTTTTTAAGGTAAACTATCTTAAAACTAATATCTGAATTTGGTGAAAAATCCATTCAAACATTTGTTTGATGCAATAATAGGTAAATGGACAGAAATATCTTTTTATTCATATAGTTATTATTTTCAGAAAGTTTAAAAGTCAAATACTAAATAAATGCTTATAGCTTCTTTACTATTTTCTTCTAGTAAGTCAGGAACTTCATGGTAATTCCACAAATGAGGTGTATAAGTGCTCTTAAGTCACATGGGACCCTTTTTTTAGCACTCCAATCTAATGGACTCCTAGTGGCCTCCCTAGCACCTAACTATAGACAAAGTAAATTAGGCAGTAGGGAAAACCCGGCTCATTAGGATCCAATGTGCTGTACTTGGAATTAAATTAAAGAGTCTCACCTCATCAAACTCAACAATCCACCATAACACAGACACTGATGAACAAAGGCCATTGTTTTACAGCAGAAGATGGTTCCATGTTTTGGATACTGAAAATACACAATAGACCCTCCTTTTTTGATTTTTCACATCAAGTCACAAGGTCATCAGAGTTTTCCAAAAGTTAGATTCCAGAGTTTTTTATGGCTGCTCAATATTTCAACTTATTCCTTATCACGTTTCATCCAAATGCTTCTCAAAGTATGCCTCTGTGCTTAGACTGTTAAAACTACAGAAGCAATGCGGGGGCTAAAAAAAACAGTAAAAGTGAATTAGGGCATAGAGATGTTAAATTAGAACTTGCCCAGTGCTCCATATATTTCTTGAAATAAATTGAAATCATTAAAATTCTGGAGAATGGGAAAATGCTTTTTATTTTTATTTTTAGCTGTTCACACACAAAAAAGTGATAATTAAAGCCGCTGAGTATAATCAACATACATAAAGAGGAAAAATGACTAACTAGAGTTTTCAGAAAAGTTTATTAACACTGAAAGCTCTCAAACTATTTTAAGAAAGGAAGAATTCAAGAAAGTAGAATATATTTTATAAGACAAAAAAAGACGACTTGGAAGAGAGCAGTGACTTTTTTTCTTTAATGGGATGTTGATTACGTAAACCTGGGCCCTTATTTGAGACAATACTAAATCTAACCTCATGAGTTTGAATTGTCTAAATATAATTTTTTTTATTAATTGCCTGTAAGAAAAATCCTTTTTCTAATTTGCTATATGCTAAAAGCCCAGTCTTCATGGAGTGAGTTTTTTTTTTAAATACATCATATACACTTATGTTTTATTAGAATTGCTCAGCTTTTAAGTGAGACTTCGTTTTTGTCACTTGATATTTAAGCATATATAAACCTCAAGGCATTTCTGAAAGATTAGTAATTCATCCAAACCTAAGCTAAAAGAAATAGATTCAGTTGAACTATAGTCATGAATTCATGTTCTGGGTTCCAAGTCTTTTACTTAGTTCACTGCCTGGATTAAACTCATGCATAGAAACTTAATTTACCCTCAGATCATGAGCTTACTAGTGAACAATTTTGTTGGACTCACGTTTTCCATGTTATCTCTGATGTTTGCCCAAGTTACCCTGGCCCCTATAGACTGGCTTTGCACTTATTCCGTTCTAGAGGAGCTCACTTAAACAGACTTTATTACTACCCAGACACCTGAAATTCTGACTATTCTCTTCCAGAATGCAATACTTGAAGTCTTCCAAACATGTTATAAATTAATAACAACACCCATCATCTTTTTATAACTGATCCTTTAATGAAAGATATGTAATCTTAAAAACTTGAGCCCCTCTTTTTCCAACATCTCTGAATTCTATCTTCTCAGAATACATGAATCCACAATCTTTAAAGAGTAGTGATAGTTTTATTACAAGGAAGAGATCAATATCTATTTTCCCCTAAATTTGTAACTATAAGAAATGTTAATGGTTCCAGAAAGTTTCCAGAATTCTCCAACATGTTTTAAATAATTCAGTGGTGTAAAATATGACTACATGTATTTATTAAAATACTTTCATGTGCTATCACTTCAGGGAAAGCTATGCTAAATTTCTATCAAATATTTACAAAGTTCAAGAAGTTTAAATGGATATTTTCTTTTTTCTTTGTAAAAATAAACTTGTTTTTAAAGAAGTTTTAGATTTACCAAAATTATACCAAAAGTATAGGGAATTCCCATATAATCCCCTCCACACCAATACATATAGTTTTCTCTATTATTAACATCTTACATTAGTTTGGTACATTTGTTGAACCAATATTGAAGTATTTCTACTAATCAAAGTCTATAAGTTTACAATATGGTTTACATTTGTGCTGTACAGTTTTATAGGCTTTGACAAATGTATAATGGAATGCATCTGTCATTGCAGTATATACAGAACAATTTCACTGCAACCACTGTCATTTTATCAATGTATATCAATATTACAAGGTCATCTGTTAACATAAGATAATAACTACAATAACAATAAATCTACTATAGTCCGTGGTTATACTGCCCCCATGTCTTTGTTCAATCCTCAATTTTGAGGAATTTGGGATGATGTCCAATCTGACTCATCATAACATCTAAGAGGTCTTAGATATTATGGGGCAGGTGTAAGGAATTGTTTTGCTTGCAGGTGTAGATACTCCTCATCTCTTGGGGATGAGATTTGTCCATCATCATCATTTTGTTGGTTGTCCAGAGCAAGCCCAAAGAACTGGAGAGTAGGAGTTGGCCACAACTCTGCTGGGATTCAGGGCTCAACTGGTATATGAGAAATCTGAAGATTTAAGTCTCTGAGAGATATGTTTAATGGGTATATTGAAAATTATAGGTTCAATTAAAAAAGGTGAAGAATCATGAGTAAGAGAATTATGAATGTGCATAACTGTTATAATGGGGAAATAGATTACCATATATTCCCAAATAGGGTCTGCCGAATGGTGTTGATTTCTTGAGGCTGTGTGCCTTGCCTCTGGTGTATGGACATCCCTATGACCCTCAGGAGCACTCTTGTTTGAGGTTTTGTTTACTGTAGCAATTAGTAAAATCTTCTTAAGACCTGCATAAGCACAACCTCCAGAATGACCTTCCAATTTACTTTGAAATATCTTTAACATAAAACTCTTTTTCATTTAGTGTTTCCTCCTTTTGTTCAAGGTCTTTTTCCAAATACGCCACTGGTTAGCACTTGGTAATAATCCTTCAGTGCCAGGGAGGCTCCCCAAGAGTCATGTACTACATCGGGAGGAAGGTAGTATGTTTAGAGTTTGGCTTAGAGAGAGGCCACATTTAAGTAACAAGGAGGTCTTCAGGAGGTAACTCCTGGCATTAATTATAATTGGGCTAAGCTAAATGTTTACAGGAATAAGATTCATAAGTATAAGCATTTAGGTCAAGGGCTTGGCATATAGGCTTGTTTTATTTTCTAAGGCAGGGCTTATATATTCCAGAGATTTTGCCATTTTATTTGAGAAGTAGCAGGGCTTCCCCGGGATCAAAGTTTAATATTTTGTTAGCTACTATGTGGACCTCTATCTATTGAGAAAATATACCTATGACAACATGAATACATTCATATCTCATAGAAGGATCTTATAGGTACATTGTTTCCCATATATCACCCCACTATCAACACCCTGTAAAAGTGACGGACCTTTGTATAGATCCTAAAAGAGCATTCTTATATTTGTATTCTTAGCCACAATCCTCCACCCCAGAGTTCACTGAGTTAAGTAGTCATCCAGTTTATCCTCCATCCACTTCCTAACCATTACAATCAACCTAATCATAAATTTTTCACAGATTAAGCATTGGCTTATCAATCTCTACTCCCCTTATATCTCTTGGTAACCTGTCTTCTTATCTTTACCTCCATGAGTCTGTGCACTATCCTTAGTTCATATCAGTGAGATCATGCAATATTTGTCCTTTTGAGTCTGGCTTATGTCACTCAACATAAGGCCCTCAAGTTTCATCCATGTTGTCACGTGTGTCAATACTTAATTCCTTCTTACAGATGAATAGTATTCCATCATAAGCATATATCACAATTTGCTTATCATTCATCTGTTGATGGACACCTGGGTTGCTTCCGCCTTTTGGCAATTGTGAATAATGCCACTCTTAACATTGGTGTGCATATATCTGTTCGTGTCCTTGCTTTCACTTCTTCTGGATATATACCTAGTAGTGGGATTGCCAGATAATATGGCAATTCTATACTTAGCTTCCTGAGGAACCACCAGGAACCCCAGTGGCTGCATCATTCTACATTCCCACCAGCAGTGAGTGAGTGTTCTTATTTCTCCACTTCCTCTCCAACACTTGTGGTTTTCTATTTTTATAATAGCAACAAGTCTAGTAGGTATGAAATGATATCTCATTGTTCTTTTGATTTGCATTTCCCTAATAGCTAGAGATATTGATCATCTTTTCATGGGTTGTTTGTCTTTTATTATTGATTTGTAGGGTTTATTTTTATATGCTGAATATTAGACATATATCAGATATGTGGTGTCGAACTATTTTCTCCCATTGAGTAGGCTGCCTTTTCACTTTCTTGACAAACTCCTTTGAAGCACAAAACTTTTTAATTTTAAGAAGCTCTTATTTACCTATTTTTTTTCTTTTGTTATTCATGCTTAGTAGAAAGTTAATGAAACCATTGCCTATCACAAGATTACATAGATACTTACCTACATTATCTTCTAGGAATTTATGATCCTGGCTCTTTTATTTAGGTCTTTGATCCACCTTGAGTTAATTTTTGTTTAGGGCATGAGATAGGGATCCTCTTCCATTCTTTTGAATATGGATATCCAGTTCTCCCAGCATCATTTGTTGAAGAGACTATTCTGTTTCAATTGAATGGACTTGGCAGCCTTGTTGAATATGAGTTGGCCATAGACGTGTGAGTCTGTTTCTGAACTTTCAGTCTGGTTCCATTGGTCAATATGTCTATCCTTGTGCCAGTAACATGCAGTTTTGACCACTGTAGCTTTGTAATATGCTTTAAAGTCAGGTATTGTGAGTCCTCCAACTTTGTTATTTTTCGTTTTCAAGAGGTTTGTGGCTATTTGGGGCCACTTAGCCTTCCAAATAAATTTAATAATTGGTTTTTCCATATCTGTAAAAAATGCTGTTAGGATTTTTATTGGGATTGCATTGAATCTGCAAATGAATTTAGGTAGAATTGACATTTTAATCACTTTTAGTCTTCTAATCCATGAACACGGAATATCTTTCCATTTATTCAGGTGTTCTGTGATTTCCTTTAGCAATGTTATGTAGTTTTCTCTACAGTTCCTTTATACCTGTAGTTAAGTTTAATCCTAGATATTTGATTGTTTTAGTTGCTATGGTAAATGGATTTTTTTCTTGATTTCTTCCTTAGATTGCTCATTATTTGTGTACAGAAATGCTACTGATTTTTCCCTTTTATTTTTAACTTTATTTTGTACATTTAATAATTGAATATATAAACAATTAAAAACTAAAAAGTAAACACAGATGAATAAATACATACATATCTCAATTAAATGTACTGGAAACATGATTTTTTTTTTTTAATCAAGCAATATGTTACACAATATATTTGGTTCATAGTAATGCAATCATACAATATTTGTCCTTTTGTGTCTGGCTTGCTTCACTCAGCATAATGTCCTCCAGGTTCATCCACGTTGTCATGTGCTTTACGACTTCATTTCTTCTTATACCTGCATAATATTCCATCATGTGAATAGACCACAGTTTGTTTATCCATTCGTCTGTTGATGAACACCTGGGATGTTTCCATCTTTTGGCAATTGTGAATAATGTTGCTATGAATATTGGTGTGCAGATGTCTGTTCGTGTCACTGCTCTCAGTTCTTCTGGGTATATCCCCAGGAGTGGTATTGCCAGGTCACGTGACAAGTCTATGTTCAACTTCTTTAGGAACTGGCAAACGGTCCTCCACAATGGCTGTACCATTCTGCATTCCTGCCAACAGTGAATGAGTGTTCCTATCTTGCCACATCCTCTCCAACACTTGTAGTTCTCTGTCTTTTTAATAGTGACCATTCTGGTTGGTGTGAAATAATATTTCATTGTAGTTTTGATTTGCAGTTCCCTAATTGTTAGTGTTATTGAGCATTTCTTCATGTTTTTTTTTTTTTTTTTTGCCATTCTTATTTCTTCTTTGGACAAATGTCTATTCAAGTTTTTTGTCCAGTTTTTAATTGGGTCATTTGTCTTTTTACTATTCAATTGTAACATCTCTTTATATATCCTGGATATTAAACCCTTATCAGATATGTGATTTCCAAATATTTTTTCCCATTGAGTTGGCTGCTTTTTCATCCTTTTGACAAAGTCCTGTGATGTGCAAAAGTCTTTAATTTTGAGGAGGTCCCATTTATCTATTTTTTCTTTTGTTGCACGTGCTTTGGGTGTAAGGTCCAAGAAACCACCACCTACTACAAGATCTTGAGGTTGTTTCCCTACATTTTCTTCTAGTAGAACTGCCTTTTATATTTAGATCTTTGATCCATTTTGAGTTGATTCTTATATATGGGGTGAGATAGGGGTCCTCTTTCATTCTTTTGGTTATAGATATCCAGTTCTCCCAACATCATTTATTGAAGAAACTGATTATTCCCATTAACATGGACTTGGTAGGTTTCTCAAAAACTAGTTGACTGTATAAGTGAGGGTTTATTTCTGGACTCTCAAATCTATTCCATTGATCAATGTGTCTATCTTTACACCAGTACCATGCTGTTTGACCACTGTAGCTTTGTAATACATTTCAAGATTAGGCAGTAAAATTCCTCCCACATCGTACCTTTTTTAAGAATGCTTTTGGCAATTTGGGTGCACATACCCTTCCAAATGAATTTGGTAATTGCCTTCTCTAATCTGTAAAATAAGCTGTTGGGATTTTGATTGGTATTGCATTGACTCTATAAATCAGTTTAGGTAAGATTGACATCTTCATGATATTTATTCTTCCAATCCAATTTCAATTTGTCTAGGTCTTTTTTTTTAATATTTCTTTTAGCATTGTTTTGTATTTTTCTGCATATAGGTCCTGTACTTCTTTGGTTAAATTAATTCCTAGGTATTTGAGTCTTTTTGTTGCTATGGAAAATGGAATTTTCCCCCTGATTTCCTCCTCAGATTTTTCAGTACTAGTGTACAAAAACATTACTGATTTTTGCTTCTTGATCTTGTATCCTGCCACTTTACTGAACTCATTTATTAGTTCAAGTAACTTTGTAGTGGATACTTCAGGATTTTCTAAGTACAGGATCATGTCATCCACAAACAGTGAGAGTTTTACTTCCTCTTTTCCTATTTGGATGTCTTTAATTGTTTTTTCTTTTCTATTTGTCCTAGCTAGAACTTTTGAAATGTTACTGATTTTTGCAAGTTAATCTTATATCCTGCCATTTTCCTGAACTAATTTATCAGCTCTAGAAGCTTTATTGTAGATTTTTCAAGACTTTCTACATACAGGATCATATCATCTGGAAATAGTGAAAGTTTTACTTCTTTTTTCTAAGCTGGATGCCTTTTATTTCTCTTTCATACCTAAGTGCTTTAGCAAGAACTTCTAACACAATGTTAAATAAGAGTGGTGACATTGTACATCCTTGTCTTGTTACAGATCTTCGAGGGGAAGACTTTCATTAATAAGAATGATGTTAGCTGTGGGTTTTTCATATATGCCCTTTATCGTGTTGAGGAAGTGTCCTTCTATTCCTAGTGTTCTAAGTGTTTTTTTGAAGAACAGATGCTGAATTTTTCAAATGCTTTTTCTGCATTGATAGAGATGATCATGTAATTTTTCTCCATCTATCTGTTAGTGTGGTATATTACATTAATTGATATTGAGCCATCCTTGCCTACCAGAAATAAAACCCACTTGATCATTGTAGTAGTTTGATATTGTTTATGAATTCCAAAAAGGTATTGGATTATGTTTGTAAACTGGTCTGTCCCTGGGCATGATTAAATTATGATTAGGGCTTTGATTGGGTAATGTCAGTAGGATGTTGATTCCCTGCCCCCTTGGTAGGTAGGGACTCACAGATAAAACTACATGGCAGAGCAGAGGAGTGAGTTGGAGTTTTGATGCTGAGTTTTGAGCTGGAGCCTGGGAAATGAACACATAGGAGAAGAACACAGAGGAGTAGAGATGGCTCCTTAGACATGGCAGAAGCCCTTGGGAGAGAGACAGAGCTGTTCGCCTGACAGTCTACAGCTGGCCTTGTGGAGAGAGCACAGCAGCTGAGCCTAGAGAAAATCGAGCCCCAGGAAGAGGGGAACCCAGGAAGCCTAACTCTTGGCATACGTCAGCAACCATCCTGCCCTAATATGTGGCAATAAACTTTGGTGAGGTAAGTAACTTATGCTTTATGGCCTGGTTACTGTAAGCTTCTACTTCAAATAAATACCCTTTATAAAAGCCAACAGATTTCTGGTATTTTACATCAGCTCCCCTTTGGCTGACTAATACAATCATAGTGTGTAATTCATTTGCTGTGTTGTTGGATTCAATTTGTAAATATTTCGTTGAGGAATTTTGTATCTAAGTTCATTAGAGATTGGTCTGTAATTTTCTTTTCTTCTAGTGCTGTTACATAGCTTCAGTATTACTGTGATGTTTGCATCATACAATGAGTTAGGTAATATTTTATTCTCTTAGATTTTTTGGAAGAGTTTGAGCATGATTGCTGTTAGTACTTTTCAGAATGATTGGTAGAATTCAACTGTGAAGCCATCTGTTCCTGGGCTGTTTTTGATTTGGGAGGTTTTTGTTGGCTTATTCAATCTCATTACTTGTGATTGGTCTGTTAAGGTCTTCTATTTCTTCTTTTGTCAGTGTAGTTTGCTTGTGTGTTTCTAAAAATCTTTTTCCATTCATCAAAGTTGTCCAACTTGTTGTCATAAAGTTTTTTCATAGTATCATCTTATGATACTCTTTATTTCTGTGGGGTCAGTGGTGATGCCCCTCTCTCATTTCTGATTTTATTTATTTGCATCTTCTCTCTTTTTCCTTTGTTGGGCTAGCTAAGAGTTTGTCAATTTTCTTAATCCCTCCCAAAAAAACTTTGGTTTTGTTCATTCTCTCTATTGCTCTTTTTCCTCCTCAATTTAATTTAATTCTTCTCTAATCTTTGTTATTTCTTTCTTTCTGCTTTCTTTGGGATTAATTTGCTGTTCTTTTTCTAGTTCCTCCAGAGGTGTAATTAGGTCTTTGATCTTATCTCTTTCTTATTTTTTAATGTAGTCATCAAGGGCTATAAACTTCCCTCTCAGCACTGCCTTCACTACATCTCAAAAGTTTTGATATGTCATGTTCTCATTTTCATTTGCTTCAAGATATTTACTGATTTTTCCTGCAATTTCCTCCTTGACCCACAGATTGTTTGAGTGTGTTGTTTAGCTTCCATATTTGTGGGTTTTCCATTTCTCTGCCCATTATTGATTTCTGGCTTCATTCTCTTGTGATCAGAGATAGTGTTTTGTATCATTTCAATCTTTCTAAATTTGCTGAGACTTGTTCTATGACCTAACATGTGGTCTATCTTGGAGAATGATCCCCATGAGTTTGCCAGGTAAATATATATCATACTGTTTTGGGATGCAATGTTCTGTATATGTCTTTTAGATCTAGTTTTTCTAATGTGTTATTCAAGATCTCTGTTTCTTTATTGATTTTCTGTTGTTTCTGGTTGTTATTTTTGTTTGTTTTTTTCTTTGCTGAGAGTGGTATATTGAAGTCCTCCACTATGGTTGTAGAGAGTCTACTTCTCCCCTTAATTTTGCAGTGTTTGCCTCATGTATTTTGGAGCACTTTGCTTAGGTCCATATATATTTATGATCTTTCTTCTCGATATTTTACCCATTTTATTAACATATAGGGCCTTTCTTTGTCTAAGACCGTTTTTCATTTAAAGCCTGTTTTGTCTGACATTAATATAGCTACCCCAATCATTTTTTTAATTGTTGTTTACATGGAAAATTATTTTTCAACCTTTCACAATCAGCCTATTTGTGTCCTTGGATGTAAGTGAGGCATTACTCACTTCAGCCATTTTTTCTTTAGGTTTATATATGTCATATTTTATTTTTATATCTCTTTTTACCCTTTTAATTATCCTTACTAATAATCTTCCTTTCTACACTCCCTTCCAACCCTCTCTCTCCTGTATTTTCTCTTCAACCTGTAGAACTCCCTTTAGTAATTCTTGAAGGGCAGGACTCTTGTTGACAAACTCTCTCAATTTCTGTTTATCTGTGAATATTTTGATCTCTCCCTTATTTTTGAAGGATAGCTTTGATGGATACATAATTCTTGGCTGGCAGTTTTTCTTTTCAGCATTTTTCCGATGTCATACTGCCTCCTTGCCTCCGTGATTTCAGATGAGAAATCAGCACTTAATTTTATTGGGCATTCCATATACGACATGGATCTTGTTTCTCTTGTTGGTTTTTGTATTCTCCCTTTTATTTTGGTGTTTGGCAGTCTGATTATTATGTGTCTTAGAGTGTGTCTGCTAGGATTTGGAGTATGCTATGTTTCCTGGACATGTACATCCTTGTCCCTTATAAGAGTTAGGGAATTTAGGGCCATTATTTCCTCAAATACTCTTCCTTTCCCTTTTCCTCTCTCTTCTCTTCTCCATCTGGTGCACCCATAATGTGTTTGTTTATATGTTTTGTGCTGTCATTCAATTTTCCAAATCCCTGCTGAGTTTTTTTCACTTTTTGTCTATTTGTTCAACTATCTGTGTGATTTCAGAGGCCTTATTTTCCACTTTGCTAATTCCTTCCTCTGCCTGTTAAAAATCCACTGTTATAGTGTGATTCTAGTGTATTTTTAATTTTTTCCATTGTGCATTTCATTACCATAAGATCTGTTATTTTTTACATATGCTACAATTTCTTCTGTATGTTCATGCAGTGTATTTTTAATATTTTTTATTTCCTTCCTCATCTCATTGAATTGATTTAGAAGATGTTTGATTAGTCGCTCCACATTCTGTGCCTCTTTCTGCGTTTGAGTTTGTTCATTTGACTGAGCCATATCTTCCTCTTTCTTAGTATGGTTACTCACTTTTTGCTGATGTCTAGGCATCTGTTTATCTTGATGGGTTTATGCTGTTAGTCATTTTCTCTCTTTTTTGTTTTTGGTTTTCTGTTAAGGGTCTTCTTTGACACTTGATTCCACTTATTCTAAATCTTTAGAATGCCCACGTTAAACTGAAAGAATTAAAGAACAAAAAATATTAAAAAAATAAAATAAAATAAAAAGAAAGAAAAATAATACAAAATAATAAACATGCAAAAATACAAAGGGAAAAAAAAGAAAAGACAAGTTTATTAGTCAACCAAGGGTACTGATGCAAAATACAAGAAATCTGTTGGTTTTTATAAAGGGTATTTATTTGGGGTAGAAGCTTACAGTTGCCAGGCCATAAAGCATAAGTTACTTCCCTCACAAAAGTCTCTTGCCATGTGTTGGAGCAAGATGGCTGCCAATATCCACCAAGAGTTCAGGCTTCCTAGCTTCCTCTCTTCCCAGGGTTTATTTCTTTCTAGGCTCAGCTGCTGTGATCTTTCCACAAGGCCTGCTATAGACTATCAGGCAACCAGCTCTGTCTCTCTCCCCAGGACTCGATTCTCTCCGGGCTCAGCTGCTCTGCTCTTCTGTGTGCTTACTTCCCGGGCTCCAGCTCAAAACTCCCTACTCTGTCCTTTGCCGTGTCTTTTCTCTGTGAGACCCTACCCACCAAGGGGGTTGGGATGCAATGTACTACTGTTGTGGACTGATGTGGCCCAATCAAAGCCTTAATCATTATTTAATGAAGTAAAAGTGAAACCTCTGAATCCAATACAATCTAATGTGTAAACATGCCAGTTTACAAACACAATCCAATATCTATTTTTGGAATTCATAAACAATATCAAACTGCTACAATAAGAAAAACAGGAAAAGAAAAAAAGAAATGAAGAAAACAATGAAAGGAAGAGAGAAGAAAAGGAAGAGAAGAAGAGAAAAGAAAGAAAAAGAACAACCACCAAAAAAATGATTCCTTCTCAGCCACTAGCTTCTGGATAGCCCCTCCAAATTGGCCTCCCATTCCTGCCAATAACCCAGAAGTCGGTCTATCTTCAGATAGCTGGATGAGGAAAGAGAGAAAAGAAAACAAAACTGGGCCTCCCTCTCAGGCCATTGGCCACTGGCTACACTCCTACTTGTTGGCTCCCCATGCCTGCTATGAATCACCCTGTGTCCCACCTCTCCACAGGTACCCTGAAGAGGAAAGGGAGAACCAAAAATGGACTTCCCTCTCATGCCATCAGGTTAGTTTTCTCCATACCAGCCAGATCTCCCTGAGGCTTACCTCTCCTCTGGTGCCCATCTGAGTACCCCTTTACAGCTCTGGTTGCCCCACAGCCTGCAGCTCCCCCAGTATCCAGCTGTTGGCCCTTATCCAGATGCCCTCTCCAATTGCCCCCTCTGCCCCATGGCTTCCCCTGTCCCCAGCAAGCCTGCCAGCCTTCCTGCAGCTTTTCCAGGAGGAATGAAGCCTGCCATTCCCTACACTGCCATCATGAATCTTCTGGAGCAACTTTTTGAATGAGGGATTAACTTTATTTTTTTAGAGTCCACAAGCAAAACTAAAATAGTTTGCAGACAATTCCAGCATCATTTCCTAAGTCTTTGGCCTTGGGATCCTTTTTTAACAAACCATCTATTCTAATTGGACTAATGTTCAACAAAACATGCTTTTAGAAATACTGTTTGGAAAGATAACTGGTGATTTGCCCATTTAAGCACCAAAATGTCTTGTTTTAACCTCCTTTTTACAATTGGTAAGAAATCCTGTTTTGAAATTGTGTTTGTGGAGCTACAACCATTTGCTGGAACCTCAGGTTCAGTAGGATGCATGTTAATAATAACTACATTATTTGGGTAGTGATACTTTCAGAACACATCGACATATGTCACCTTGCTTGCCTCTACACCAAAAGTCTCTAGATTCCATATAATTTTTGTTGTCATTTTTTTAAAATTTGGGGATCTGCTTTTTAGTTTTCCTGCATCTTTACATTATGACTTGTTCTTTATCATCTGTCATGAGTATAGGAATTAAATACAAAATTTATTAGAACATGAATAAGCATTAACTGAAGAACTCTCTTACTAAAATAAGCACATAAACTTGACAATGCCTTGAATTCGTCCTATATAGTTAGCGCAAGCATAAATATATGTAGCAGAACACGTAGTCTATACAGGGAAATTCTCATATAAATTTTCATATCAAAATCCAGGATTTATGAAAACCCTGAACCAAATATATCATCTGTGTTCCAGCACAATCTTGATTTATCTTCTTTTTGTTTTGTTCTGATTATCTTTTTCTATGTGGCTGATGTTACTTTTTTTCTCTGATGGAGTGTTGATTACTTAAACCTGGGCTCTTACTATTATTTGAGAAAATACTAAATCTTGGCTTGTGAGCTTAATGAACTTTACTTAAATTACATTTTTTACCAATTGCATTTAGGAGAGGTTGTTTTTCTAATCTGCTATATGATTTTAAAAAACCTGCTGGTTACCTATCGCTAGGAAATTGCTTCTCTTTATATTTTGGTGGCCTCAGGTTTTCTTTTACTTCCTACTCTGTGTCTTCTACGTTCTCTGCCCAGTTGCCTCAGTGTTCATTATGTCAATGGAAGGTATTCTTTTTTATTACTTTTGTGGGGGAAGAAGAGACATTTTGAAATTGCATTAATGCTGACAATAATATGTAGAAAACTTAACACCCTAGTACTTCTTTGTGAGACCCTATCTACAGTAGCTCAGATTTTTTACTGCTTAGACTCCTTCCCATCCAATATTTATGGGTTGCAAATGGACTTGGTGGCAATTATAGTAGCGGGAGATCTTTTAAAATTACTCCTTGATAGTCAGGTTTGTTTCAATTGGGCATGTTGTAAAATATCCGAGTTTATGACATTACTATTCAAGTATGTATGTATAGTATGATATTACAATTCAAGCCATGTAGTTCATATAATTTAGGAGAAAATGTATGGAAATTCTAGAGCACTAAAAGACAGGAAATGAAAGAAAATTATATTGCATATAAATAGATTTTTAGTATAGCTTGCTAGCCAGTGGAGACACAGCCATCAAAGATGTAAGGAAATGCGGTATACTTTTCAATTCAGTCACATTTATTGAGCATATAGTATGTGTCAGGCCCTGTGTTTAGGTAATGTACATAGGATGCAAAAATGGTAAGCCATGATCCCTGTTCTCAAAGATTACACAAAAGGAAAAAGATGGATAGACAAAATAATAATTCAATAATTGCAATAATAAGCTTATATGTAAGTAATTCGTTCTGGGTAGAGAAAGAAGGATTTGGTTGGAGAGGGTGACTTTGAGGGTGATCCTGTGTGTTCAAGGATGAATAGGAGTTTGCCAAGTATGAAGGAAGACAATCTAGGGAGAGGCGTCAAAAAGTAAGATGTATCCTGGCAATTTTGAACAGCTTGCTAAGGTTTGACCTTAAGAATGCTGTGATAGAAGAGAGGATAAAAATGAGGAGAAACCAAATAATAAAGGGTCTTGGACACATAGGGCCATATGACAGAAAGGATGGTCACTGGCTTTTAACTGATGGGAGACAGGAATGTATAAAAGGTTTTAAAACACAGAGTGGTCATTTAGGAAAGTAAGAGATGAGGAGAAAAAGTAGAATTGAAAAGCTGGAAAAGCAGTAACAGATAGGATGATGAAATATATTCATGGGAAGAATATATTTTCACCTTATCTACTCCTGGAAGATTAAATGAGTTGTGTCAGAATCCTAGTTGACACAATGGAACGAAATTTTGATTAGCTATCATCTCCTCTCTTGATGTTCAATGCTATTTTGCAGACATGGTTTTTTTCCATAACTGGAAAATGAATACAAATTTCAAAGACTCTAGGGATAAATTCTGAGACATGCTGACCCCAGTGTGATGTTGATAAAAAACTTTCAAGAAGTAGTAGCATACATTGCCCAAAGAAACTCTCTTTGAAGTTTTAATAAAGGACAAACAGGCACATAGGCTACTGGTATTCTTCAGAGACCTGGGGAAGCAAGAACTCTAGGTCATCCATCTTTCCATAACTGGACCAAACATCTGATTGCAATCGAGATTGTTCCCAACAAGCATGCTTTTTATTAGCCTTGGGAATGTACACTTAGATAGAATTCCAAGAAAATGACAATTTTATTTCTTCATTTCTCCTTTATTGAACACCAAAAAGTTATTGTAAATATTCACTAAGATATAGGCTGTCACTACACCTCCACTACAAAAACAAAGTATTTTTCAATACTGTTCTCTTCAGAGTAAATAGAAATAGCACCTTGTTTTGTTTGCTGTGATTTTACCCACAGCTTCTCAGTTATGGATGGAAAGAAAAATACTCCTTTTATTGCATGAAATAATCAAGAGAGCTAAACAGACACTGCTCTACATTTTACATTGCACAAAAGAATCCAGAAAGTTATGCAGTAAATCAAATGTTTTCCTATTGTGCTCTACAAAATGACCTATGAATTTTTCTTTTTTTCTTTTGATTTTTGCTCAGCAATATATCCCAATTGAAATTCCTTCTATTCTAACATAGTTTCAAAATCATACACTTAGGTTTTATTTACAGAATAGTAAAATTTGAATAAATGGCAAATTTTCAGTTGTATACAAAAAGAGGCTATAATATTATTACATTTTAATTCTCCTTTTTTAAAAAAATAAAGATACAAATCATGAGATAATGTGAAATTAATGAGGTCAATTTGCTGTTTTACTTTTCAGCTACTTCAAGAAATGTTTAAAAAAAGAAAATAAAATTTCAATCTTTATAAATACAAAAGTATTTTCCATGTACATGTAGAAATGAAAGTAGTCTATGTTTACTTACCAAAGGCTGGGTGATAAGGATTTTTTTTTATATATATAACTATTTGCAATTCTGAAAATCTACATCTACAAAAAATAGAAAATAGTTTCTGTAATTCAGGATTTTTAACTTTACTCTGAAGAACTAATTAGTTGGTACTTTTATACTAGTCTCATGAAGTGATGTTAAAGCTCTTAATACAGAGGAATTTTTAAAAGTCTTGTGAATGTTTTTATTTGTACATTTCTCACTCAGCATTATGCACTTCCTTGAGTTGCTGTTAAGTCATCTATTAAACATTCCTTACCAAAAACACATACTGCATCTTAGTTTCTGAGTGCTCAAACTTGGTGCACTAGGTTCTGAGTGCTCAAACTTGGTGTTATGCACAAAATATCAAATGAAGCATGTCAGTTTTAGGAAACAACACCACAAAAATTAGCATGTGTTAATTAACCTCACATTGTCTAGACACTCTAGTATAGAATTATGTAATTTTCCTTTAGAACTTAGTAGCAATAGTGAGTTCCCATAAAGCAAGTTACTGTCGTTATTCAACAATTACAAACACATTAAAATGGCTCAAAGATGTTATACTTTTCAATCTAAATGCTATTAAATGCTATGGGGTATGCAAAGGGGAACTCATATGGACTCTACACTTAGCAGAAAGTATTGTTGTAATGCAAGCAAATACAGAAGGGAAAATGCAGAATGTTGTAAAAGTTTTTTTTCCCATTTACAAACAACAAATTTTCAAAACTCAGAATGAGTTAAGAAGGTGGTAGAGCTAGAGGGGAAAACCATTCCAGACCGAATTAATCGAGTTTACAAAGTCATGAAGATAAGACAAGAAAGACTGTACTGGAAAAAATAACCAGATTAATGCTAGAAATTGTGACTAAGTGGAAAGGCATGAAAGATATTTAGCATTTCACTGAATATAATTTAAAATCTTTAATAGTTGTATGGTGCCATGAGGCAGAAAATATATGAAAAAGAAATTGCAAGATACCTCAAGGTCAAAGATCTTTAGACTTTGGTGGAAATGTATTTGTACACCTTTAGTGCCAAATAAATAAAGGAATCCAACCAAATGAATAGAAGCAGGCTGGATGAGGTTTTCAGTCTTTCGTTATTAGAAGGAAGAATTAGGCAATGTAGAATTTGAATCTAAAGTGGAATATATGACCACATTTCTATCTTTAAATTACCAGGTCACTGGTGTGGCAACTATATATAGGGTTCAGTACATTCTATCAGCATTGAATGCAAAAATTCAATCACGTACCAGCTGAACTTTTGGGCCATTTAATAAACCTCAGTAACTGAGAAGGCAAACTCAGAAAATTTGCATGGGAAAGTACTTTAGTTGTCTATTGCTGCATTAAAAATTAAAGCAAAACTTAGCAACTGAAAAAGACATTTCTTACTTCACCCAGTGTTTTAGTTTCCTAGGTTGCTCAAGCAAACACCGTGAAATGAGTTGGCTTAAACAATGGAAATGGTGATTTATTAGCTTATAGTTTGAGGCTAAAAGAACGTATAAATCAAGGCATTATCAAGGTGATGCTTTCTCCCTGAAGACTATGTCATTCTGCAGCTGGCTGCTGGCACTCTTTGATCCTTAGCTTGTCACATGGCAAGGCACATGGTAGTGTCTCCTGTTCTTTCCCTTCTTTTATGGGTTCCGTTGATATTCAACTTCTGTCTACTTCCTCTGTGGTTTTCTTCTTGTCTGAATGTCACTCCACTTATAAAGAACTCCTGAAATAAGATTAAGAACCATCCTGACTGAGGTGGGGCACACCTTCTTAACTGAAGTAACCTTATCAAAGTTCTTACAATGGATTCATACCCACAGGAATGGATTAGATTTACGAACATGTATTTCTGAGGTACACATAGCTTCAAACCACCAAACCCAGCTTCTGAAGCTCAGGAACCTGGGAAAGGCTTAGCTGGGTGGTTCTAGCTCAGAATCTTTCATGAGATTGAAGCCATGTTCTTGGCTGGGACTACAGTCATCTGGAGGTTCAACTGGTACTAGACAATCAGCTTTCATGCTCCCTTTCATGGTTGTTGGCAGAACTCAGTTCTTCACTTATTACTGGCTGGAAGTCTCAGTTCTTTACCACATGAGCCTCTCTACAGAGATGACTAAGTTCACTCATCTCAAAACTATTGGCTTTCCCCATAATGAGTGAACCAAGAAGGAGAGAACAAACAAGATTAAGCCTGCAGTATCTTTTAAAACCTAGTGTAGGGGTTGGCAGGCATCATTTCTGCTGTATTTTATTGGTCATAAAGGTCAACAATTCTGGTACAATGAGGAGGGAGATCAAAAATTTTAGGGCTTACTATCACAGAAACCCTCACTCAAATTATTTCTTATAATAGAATTATTTACTTTATGGGTACTTATCTTTTAGACCCAGGAAGACTTATCATTAAGTGAAGTTTTGTTAAAATAATAGAATCATAGTATTCATATTTTTGCATTTTTTGTAGATCTTATTTTTTAGTGTTTAAGTGAATTTGGCCAATTAAGGTAAAATAATCTGTAATTCCCATTAAAATATGTCCTCAAATAATTTATACAAATTTGTAATTTTAAGTAGAAATCTTAACATGTATATGTATTATACTGGATCATTTAAGAATAAATATAGGGAAGCAGATGCAGCTCAAGAGGTTGGGCATCTGTCTACCATATGGAGGGAACAGGGTTCAATCCCTAGGACCTCCTGGTAAAATAATAAATAAATAAATAAATAAATAAATAAATAAATAAATAGAAGAATAAATATATAAATAACTTTTATGCATTAAATTTATTAAAATGTTTCAGTTTCAATCAAGTCAATATACTTAAAAATAGGTTACACTTAAAGCTTCTTTGAAGATAAAATGAAAAAAATAAGACACTGGGGGAATAAATAGAAGATAATGTCACTGTACATACAAAACAACAGATCTTACAGTGATGAAAGACATAAAGCTAAAATTTATATTTTTCATTTTATTATTATTTTTTATTATTTCAAATACTTTTTAATTTTTTGTGTTTTATTTGCCATTTTTAAAACTATCGTTATTTAATTTTCTTATTAATTTTATTTGACTATATTGTCGGCTTCATTTTTGAAGACATTTTGGATCACAAAAGGGTTAAAACTGTGGCAGGGAAAGATCATTGGTGTGGAGTGTCAATAATGGAGGATGCATGGGAGGAGATTCACCTGGGGCACACCTATAAGTCATATGAAAGAGTTAAGGTGTTCATGGGCATTGACACGGGGGGTGGAGATCCACACAGTAACCAAAATAATATCCAATTACCATCCTGGGGAGTTCTGCCATATTCTCTAATGGGACAGCAAGAATCCCCTGAGTATAGGGGCAGTGACTAGTGAAGGAGGTTGGTCTATTGATGGGCCCTTGATATTGATGACTGTACTTATGAACCTTTACTTATAAAATTGAAACTTAGGTTAGTTTTATAGGGTGCATAAAAGTTACCTCCTGAAAGCCTCCTTGTTGCTCAAATGTGGCCTCTCTCTAAGCGAACTTAGCATATAAATACATTACTTTCCCCACAGCATGGGTCGTGACTCCCAGGGGTGAACCTCCCTGGCACCAAGGGATTACTATCAAGCACCAACTAGCAATACAGCTGTAAAAAGACCTTGAAAAAAGGGGGAAAAGGGTAAAGACAAATGAGGTTATATGGCTAAGAGACTTCAAAGTAAGTCAGGAGGTCATTCCATAGGTTACATTTATGCACGTCTCAGTAGGAACTCATTGACTGCCAAAGTAAATATTACTGCAAAAAACAGGACTCCTGATGGCTCTGGAGACATCCAGACACTATAGGAAGGGCTGACCGCTCTGAAGTTTGGCACCCTGCCAGTCAGCCCTACTTTCAAATTTATGCTCCCAGTGAAACAGAGTTGAATTCAGTTGTGGTTTCCCTACACATGGCTCTTCTGTCCCTTATATTTGAACCTATAGTTAGTACTAGAGTTGTTAGGTTTATGTCCAAGAGACTTAAATCTTTGGGCTTTCTATGTGCCAGTCAGGCCTTGAATCTCAACAGAGTTGCAACAGCTACTCTCCAGTTCATTGGACTCACCCAGGACAACTAACAAGGAAATGATGATGGACAGCGACCATCCCAAGGAACAGAGAGAGTCTGCAACTGCAAGCAAGAGAGTCCCATCCATCAGCTGTATGGGATCGAAGCCTCCTCTCAATTAGAGTCCGAAGGGATATCACCATCCCAGAGTCCTCATGATTGGGTAATAAATGATGGACTAGAGTAGACTTACTGTTATTCCACTATAGACTTACTGTTATTCTAGCAATGGAAGAACTTTTATCACTGATGTGTGGCAGTGGCTACTGGAGGTTCTGAGGGGAAAAATAGATGTAATATGGGGGCATTTTTGGGACATTGGAATTGTCCTGAATGATGTTGAAATAACAGATACTGGCCACTATATATTTTGTCATAACTTACAAACTGTGCAGGAGAGAGTATAAACTATAATGTAAACTATAATCCACACTTAATGGCAAAGCTACAATATGTGTTCATCAATTGTAACAAATGTATCACACTAATGAAGGATGTTGTTAGTGTGGGAGGGGTAGGGAGTGGGGCATATGGGAATCCCCTACATTTTTTATGTAACATTCATGTAATGTAAGTCTCTTTAAAAAAACAAAAAATAAAAAAATAGGTAGCATAAAAATTCATAAATGTCATTTAAAGTATTTGAAGGTGAGATTTGTAATAGGATTAAGTATTGTTCAAAATCACCTAAAAGTGATTGTTAAATTTATTAGATTTATAAATGGAATATTAAGATTTTTATCCTGAATTTAGAAGCTTAAGGAAGAACTTGAATTTTAAATGTCTAACTTTAATAAATCAAATATTATAATATGAAATATATTCATTCTTAAATTTAATATTTTGAAACAATTTCAAGCAGAACACTTCCAAGAATATTACATAGGAGTCCCTTGGACTCTCCACCCAGTTCCCTCAATTTTAAACATGTTCCCATATTTGCCTTAGAGCAACATCATTCTCTCTCTTACTTTCACTCTCTCTCATAAATATATAATTAGATATAAATATATACTTGTTTTTGAAGTAGTTGAGAGTATTTTACAGATATGATGCCATCTTGCCCCTAAACACTTCAGTGTACATTTCTTGAAAATAAAATTATACTACTTAATAACTGCAGTACAAAAATGGAAGATAGGAAATAAAGATTGATTACATATTGCCATCCAAACCTCTTTCAGGTTTTGCCTTTCTTTTCTGGTGAAGTATTATATGCGAGATTGGATGATTCAGTGCATTTAATGGTCTCTTTAATCTCCTTCAATCTGGAAGAGTTCCTTAGGTTAATTTCCTTATTTTTCATGACCTTGAAATTTTTTGAGACGTTCAAGCCAAAATAACTACTTTGTAGAATATCCTTCAGTTTGTTAGTCTCTTGTTTCCTCATAATTATATTCAGTTTATGCATTTTGGTCAAGAATAGCAAAGAAATGATACTATGTTCTTCTCAGAGCATCATATCTAGAGACACCTAATGTAAATTTGCCTCACTGATAGTGATGCTAACTTTTGTCTTTGGGTTAACATGGTATCTCCAGTATTCCTTGCTGTAAATTCATAAGTTTTTGTACTTCTTAATAAATTTCTTATTATTAACACTTAAAAATATTTTATGGAAAGCTATTTTGAGATTATGTCAATATTCTGTTTCTCATCAATTTTTTATCCAATAGTTTAACATTCACTGACGATTCTTGCCTGAAACAATTATTACTGTGGCGATAGCTAAACAGCGATTTTCAAATTCAGCATTTCTTCTTCATTTATTAGTTGGCATTCTATTGTAAGTTAGAGCTTTTCCTTCTTTCTCATTTATTTGTTTATTTATTTACTTATTCATATAAGTGTGAACTCAGGTCTTCCTATTTTATCCGATGGAGTATAATCAATTACTATCAAATTTTCCGAGATTTGGACAGAAGGATCCTCTTTAAGTCCAATCCTGCTTTATATTGTCATGCCCCATCGTTCTCAGAGCCTTTTCTAACTTTTTGGTATAAGATTTTTCAGGCTTATCCCTGCACAGACCTGAAATCAGGCATTTCTTCGAAGTATTCTAGTTCCTTTTAGTGAAGAATGGGTACTTACAAACCAAGATCTGAATGCTAGGTGTGCTTCTCAGTGCTGGTCTGTCATTGCTTGTAGGACCTTTCAGCAAACACATACTATATCTAGCCATATATAAAAATATATTATCTAAAATATAGAATAAGTATATAATAAATACATGTGCATTAAATATAAAATAAATAATGAGGTCACACCTATACCTCCAATTCCAGTTCAGCTCCACAGGGCTTCTTTTATTCTTCTCCCTTTCCATACCTGTGTATCTCTTCTTCAACACTGAGAAACATGGCTACCATTTTACTCCATATATTAACTTGTTTGCTTGATACCCCTGTATGTGACCAACACCCTTAGCATTCAAGTCAACAGCTCTGTCCAGAATCTTCTGTGGAATTTGTCTGTGCAGATAAGTACTCCCCCAATACAAACACTAACCCCTGCCTGAACTGGCAGTTGTGCAGGCCATGTAAGTCCTCCCCCCATTCCAAGTGATACATTAATCATTATAATGAAATACTAAATGGGAAGCGGCTGTGGCTCAATCAGTAGGGCTCCCGTTTACCATATGGGAGGTCCCCGGTTCGGTTCCCGGGGCCTCCTGGTGAAGGCAAGCCCGCCCGCACGGCGTGGTTAGCTGACCCAGCGAGCACAAGCAGCAAGGGGGGGATAAATGAATAAATAGATAAAATCTTAAAAAAAAAAAAAAAAAAAAAAAAGAAATACTAATAGTTTACAGGATTCTTCTTTAATTTAAAAATTTAAATGCATTCCATTATCTAAACAAGAAGTGTTAAATATATAAACATTACACATGCTTCATCTTAGAAACTTCGACCAACATGATTCTTTTCTGTTATGCAGCATGCATTAGATGCAGAATGGAATCAAAACACTTTGACCACACATGTAAGTCTTAAGAAAAGCACAGGGGGACGGATGTGGCTCAAATGGTTGGGCGTCCATCTCCCATATGGAGGGACCCGGGTTCGATACCAGGGACCTCCCGGTAAAAAAAAAAAAAAAAAAAAAAAGCACAATTTATCAAGAAATTGAGAAACTGTATACTTAACATTTCTTGGGCTTAGAGTGTTGTAAATTTTTTAATTGAGGAGGGTTGTTTTGAAACCAACCTCTGAATCCCCAGGAATTTGTGCTGAGGGAAACTGGGGGCCGCCACCATGGTGAGGTGGAGCAAAGCATCTCTCACTTGAGTCTATTTTATGTATTGAACTTTTATTTTACTAGTGGGTCCATCTGTTAAAGTTAAATATTTGTAAACCACTACTCTTGTGCTACCATTCTATGCATATATTCATTCAATCTTCTCACACATTGCCAAGCAAGAAGGTTTAGCAGAAAAAACATGGATTAACTTGGAACTGCTACTTAAATAAGAATATCAACTCCACAGTATACTGTGAAGACTAAATAAGATAATGTATGCTGTGTTCAACAAAGGGGGTTTAGAGTAGCAATCAATATATTCATTTCCTTCTTTTTCTAGCACACTAGTGAGCATCTAGTTGGTTTTTAATAGGTGTCTGTTAAGATGAATTACATCTCAGCATTTTATCTTTAATACTTACCTGTCTTGATATCAAATAGTCTCTGTTGAAGTTTCCCAACCAATTCACTTTGAATAATATTTCCAAACAAGTTAGTTGAGTTTTGTTGTTTTTTTTTCAATTTGCTTCTTCTAGGTGATTCTTTAGGGGAGCAGGAGTGGAGAAGGACAGAAGTGTCTGCAGAAAATTTTAAATTAAAGTTACTTATTGAAAATTAAACTAAAATAGGGAAAAACAACATGTAATAAATGTGATCAACCACCTGTTAAGTAATTCACCTTAAATGATATTAGTAACTAAAATTATTGATCATTTTCTCTGTGCCAGGCATTTTTCAAAGCTCTTCAAAAACCATTCTATGAAGTAGATAGTGTCATTAGTCTTTTTTACAGATGAGAAAAATGAGGCTTAGAGAACTAAATTTTCCCAATGTTAAAACCTCGGAGTAACTGGATTCAAACCCAGGCAACCTGGTTAGCCTGAACTACCATAATCTGTGAATGGGAAGTTCTTTGCTTATTTTTTTAAGAAATTGTTAAATATTTTTTAAGCTCATATAGTATGTCATGCTCTGTTGGAAGTGCTAGTGATATAGCAGTGGATTATACATGTCTCTTCTAATAGGATGAAACTGAACACATAAGTACAAATGATAAAATTATTTTCATGATGAACACGAGCATATTGACATATTTTATTGGCAGGCTTATCTATTAAATTATATTCAGTTTGAATAAAGAGTAGGAAAACTAGAAAATGGGAAGCTTAAGAGTTAACACTTTTTCAGTTGACCACAGACCTTATCTGGGGAAGGGATGACATAACCAACCAGGTTTCCTGGGTAAGTGGCTCTGAAATGGAGATGGGTTTAGAAGATTGTCAGTGTTCAATGATACTGACAATCAAAATTATACATATACTATCTTTGCTGTGATTTCACGCTATTTCTCTTAAGTCACCTTTTTGAAGTATAAATGATTAAATGATCATATTTAATAATTCATGCATTGTAGACTATTAAGAGTTTAGTCAGTAGGGACAATCCTCCATAGTTTAGTCAACTGGGGATAAATTAATCAATAAACAAATAAGCTTTTTATTATGTAAGAACAGAGATCAGACCCTGAATTATGGCAAACCCACAGGATGTCTACCACTCTGTGAGGTGAGGTCCATTCGGGGTGAACAATTGACTTCTGGAGATGCCAGCTCTGTGTTATTTCTATTTGTGGTGTAGCATTTAATTTCTCTTCTGCTTCATTAGTCTCCCTTCTCCACAATGTTATGGGTATTTCCTCTCAGCAGCAATAGAATTGGTAATTCCAGCTGTTTGTGCTAATTCCTGGTAATTTAACTTTTCATAATCACTTTTATTAAGTACTCAGCAAACACATGTGCAAATGTACTCACATACACATATGCACCTCTGCTTGAGTCCA
This sequence comes from Tolypeutes matacus, assembly GCA_026826555.1. Taxonomy (NCBI): domain Eukaryota; kingdom Metazoa; phylum Chordata; class Mammalia; order Cingulata; family Chlamyphoridae; genus Tolypeutes; species Tolypeutes matacus. The sequence goes on along the minus strand of JAKSZT010053791.1, from coordinate 3,771,456 downwards.
ATTTACTTTCATAACAACACCTTTTATTAGACAAACTTGAATTGTAGACTAGACTCCTAATCAAATTATGGTAAGGTAATGAGGTGATGTTAGAATTTTATCACAAATATTAAAGCCACACTTTCACTATCTTTTTGAAATTACAGGGGGCTGGAGGAACAAATTTTTCAAAACCCAGTCTACACGCATATTTCTTTGGCTAATATCTTCAAGGCATTCATCAAGACCAGCATTCCTCACACAGAAATGTTCATGCCCTGCTAACAGGTGAGGCCGTCAGTTAAACCATGGTTAAACACACTCATGGCATTAGGCAGACTCACCGATTTGCCTTGGGATAATATAATCCAATTTAACATCAACAAAATAAACACCCTTGTTGTAGCGTGCTTGAACTTAATAATCCCTCTAAAGTAGACAATACAGCACTCTCTCTTATGAGATATAGTTGTTCTATACAAACTTTTTAAATTCTAAATTAATTTTGTCCTCAATTCTGTTTATGCTAACCTCCATATTGTTTGATATTTAATCTCTTCATAAGCACTTCTACTCAATTTTGTAAGCAAATGCCTTTATAACTTGTCCAGTTTTCAATAATGGCTTATCCAGGTAATAAAACTATTCACAAACACATAGGGATCTTTTTTGTGTTACCTCCTGGGAAGCAATGAGATACTTGCTGAAGAAAACAAAGGGCAAGAGAGTTGAGTAATCTCCGAAACGTTTACCTATCATCAAAGTCCCAGAAATAACAAAGCATATTAAATAAAAAACAATGTTTTTCTGTGTTTGCTTCATAGACTGCATATCTATTCTAGTACAAAGAAGTATGTGGGGTGATATGATTATTCATATGAGTTGATATTTCTACACACAGGCTTTCACACAGATACTTAAAGAGGAAATATTACTTTCAACTAGATTAAAATTTGCTTTTTGTTTATTAACTTGATTAATAAAAAGTATAAACTATATCTCTCTGCACCCTAATACCAGCATGTCCATTTGGATGAGAATTGGCGTTACTGCTGAGGCTCAGGGATAATGTTGACTGATGCTTCTGAAGTTAATGCAGCAATTTAATTCAGTCACAGAGAGAATCATGGATTAACATGACACCTGGCCTATGGTATCAAAAATTGAAAGATGAAAAGAGAACACAGGAATGAAGAAACAAACCAGTTTGAAGAATAAAAATTTAAAAATAGAGCATAACTACAAAAGAGTGCTGATTTACCTATTTTTTAGATGAAAGAAAAGTGCCTTGAGAAAAAAAAATTTTCTCATTTTAACAATTCTGAAAATGAAACTGTTGTTCTTGATTGGAAGCTAATTTTGAGTTGTAGCAAATTGCTAAAGTGAACTAGGAAAACAAATATGAATACCATTGTCTCTGTGGTTATAACCAATTATGTTATCAGATAGAGGTTCCCAAATATAGGTTTTATAACCAGCTGCACCTGAATCACCTGAAGCACTTGTTAAAAACACACACACACACACACAAATCCCTGGGCCCTATCTATTAAAAGAGAACACACAGTACTTTAAAAAAATAAAAATCCATAGGTGATTATAATGCTCACCTAATTTTGAGCCCCTTTGAGCAAATTCCAATGTTTCTTCCCTCCATTCACTCATCCATAAAGTACTTAAGGTGGTAATTATTAATGAAACTTTTTCAAAGGCAATAAGAAGAAATCAAGTGAGATTGCATATAATGCAAGGATTATAACAGCAATACTGAACAGAAGCATAGATCCACACTTCCATGTTAGCATGGTCAGGGCAGGCAGGCAGGATATAAAAGGTTTGGAAATCATGGAATTAGTTTTACTGTGGGGATATTTACTAGTTGTGAAAATGAGAACTGATAAAAGGAGCATCACCTATTGGGGGGGGGGGTTGAGAAGAAAGAGATATGGGGAAGGAGCTGGTTTACTCCAACTTGGAAATGCTAATGTAGAATTAGTTTTCTCTGAAGTAAGCTACTGAGACAAGCAATCAGAAATACTGGAGAGCAAGAATGTACAAATTTGATAATTAGTCCAAAAGATAGTTGTGAATACGGTGTAGTACTCAAGATTGTTGCAAGTGGAATAAAAATAGGGAAGGTTATAGGCAGGGTAGAAAACCCCAGGAAATCTGCACCCCGTCAGTGGATAACCCATATCCCCCAATGTATCAGTGTTAGACTCATTTATAATTTTTTTACACATGCTTCTTCTGCCCCGTTTATTTGAACCCATAATTAGCACAATACCATTAAATATATGTCCCAGAGACTTAAATTTTCTGGCTGTTCATATGCTGGTTGAGCCCTGAATCTCAGCAGAGTTGCAGCCAATGCCTACTTTCCAGTTCATTGGACTCACCTAAGACAACTAACAAAAATATGATGATGGACAACATCCATCCCAAGAAGCAGAGCATATCTACAACTGCAAGCAAGACAGTTCCATCCATCTGCTCCATGTGATCTAAGGCCCCGTCTCAATCAGAAGCAGAGTGGGTATCACCATCCCAAAATCTTCAAGATAGAAGAATGAACAAACTTAAGGAAGGAATGCAACTATGTGAGGTAATGTTTACCCAAGTCAAACCTTGCCACAGGTGTCTGTGGG